>BQNB010005554.1:2922-101648 GCA_026074375.1 Tanacetum coccineum
ATACCCAACAACCTATTAATTTCACGACGATTCTGAAGTCATAAGGTGGTTAGGTTAGGTATAAGTCCTACGATCCAACCAGAACCGGAGGGATCTACCCAAGGACACTCCATAGTTAGAAATAGCAGTCCTTAGGTATGATTGGAGATGAATGTGTATAAGGGAAGAATGCCGACTAAGATTGAGCTAACACTGAAACAATCACAACAAGGTGTTAGTAATAACGTCTTGGTAAGCATTGAAGGGGTTGAAGAATGAAAAAGAAGCCCTCCTTACACCTTAGGCAGAAACCGGGTCAATACATAATCTATCAAAATCACAAAGATGATTGTTGATATTGAAGACAACATCATGGACCCAGTGATGCAATGCACAACCCTTCCCAGCCATTCGGGTTTCTCTCAAAAGAAACTTGTCTCATTTGTCATGGAGATACACACGTTATCTATTGACATCTCACTCCGAGATTGTTGATATTGAATAGGTGGCAGTTTGCTCCAGCCTCCGATTACTAAAACCAAAAGTGCACAAATCGAGTCTAGAGCCAGAAGAGATCAAAGTATAAATCTCATTAGGACACAATGTCAAAATACACTTGTTGAACACCATAAAGTTCACAAGTTGTAACAAAGAGTCCTACGCATTATCCTTGAGATCTTGCCAGAACATCCGAGTGATACTTAAGTATTCACAGTGAAGATGGAAATCCTGCTTGAGCCAACATCAAACAAGCTCTTGGTAGGTGACTTGCAAGATTCTATATGAATCAAGCTTGTGATAACTGGATATCAATTTTGGTCCAGTAAATGAATTGACGACTTAATCAGAAAGATAGTAACTATCTGATTCACTCTTACCGTGTTGTCTGCTTTGAGACGTTCCGGTAATGAGAACTAGCAAGCATGGTGAATCTAATACATCTGTGTTAGAAGATCCTACGCTTTGAGCTGGAAACCCTGTCAAGGAGATTCTTTGAATCTACCTGATCACAGGTATAGTATTTATACTATAAAACGGGAAACCGGAGGTTAATGCAACCGAAGTCAAGATGAATGACAAAGCCATATTAATCTTTTATTGCTAACTGTCTTATTTCAGGTTTAGACGACAGTGTTGTAGCCTCATTCCAGTAAAGTCAGATTCATAAACCACATGCTCAAACTCAAGCTTTCAAAGTCAATCATTCAACGTTAAGATAGTTGATTCTATTCTTCCCCACCATCAAAGAGCCTCATAATCAAATAAAGAATCGTCAATTGTGGAAGATTGTTAGACTTATAATCACATATGTCAAACAAGAATGTAACAAGTATAAGCATATTGGTCAAGAGAACAAGTTGATCAAGGAAGTCAAATCAAGATGATTCAAATCAAGGAGATGATGCAAGATAACGATCTCAAGAACTCAAAGTTAAAAGATAAAGGCTCAAGATCAAGATCAAAAAGCATGAATGAACAAAGCAATTACAAACAAGACAAGACCAAAACAAGGCAAAGCATAAACGTCAAAAGTCATATCTTCAACGTCAGGGGAGACAATGATAAAACAAAGCAAACTCCTACAAGAATGTTATCGGTCTTATAAAGTCAAACTAAGTCTTGTATTGTAATAGGCTAGTCGGGTTCAACGGGCTTGGATTGTAATCTAATATTGTTCGTGTTTCGGGCTCAAAGCCCAAGATATGCCAAGCCCGACCCAAGTTACAAGCCCATATACCTACTTGTTAGCTAGGGGTATAAAAGAAACCCTCTTCACACATGGAGAGGGTGTTGGTTGCACATTTCTCACTTGTAACTCACCATTCTCTCTCTTAATATAACTTTCCAAGCTCTTTTCTTCTCTCTCTTTTTCTTTCTTGTTGCCGGCTCAATAAGAGCTTATTTAGGGCTTATTCGGGTTTGCTTATTAGTTGTGAAAGGATAATATTTAAGACTAACACGCCAGTTGTTGCGGCTGATGTTTTACAGTATAAGCGTAAGACTGAGCTTTCTAAGGATAAGGAGAGTGATAAGAAGACTAAGCCGGTTGTTGTGGCTGATGTTAAGGCGCCGATTGTTGCGGCTGTTGAGAGTGTTATTGAGAAGGATAATCCAAAGGTTATGAGTAAGGTTTTAGATGAGAGTGTTAAGGCACCGGTTGTAAAGGAGAGTGTTAAGGTATCGGTTATAAAGAAGAGTGTTAAGGCGTCTAGTGTAGTTGCAGATAAGCCGTCTAGTATAGTTGTGGACAAGGTTGATGTGGTTAAGGACAACATTAATGTAGTTGCAGATAAGGTGGTTAAGGAGAATGTGTTGTCTGTTGTTGCAGATAAGGCGTCGAACATTAATGTAGTTGCAGGTATGTAGTTAGACTGCCTTCAAACATGAATCATATGAGATTCAGAGTTAATCACGTGAGATCCTGTGTGATCTCATGTGATTCACTTTGAATCTTATGTGATTCAAACAATAATGAGATTCACTCTTAATCACATCTGATTCACTCTAAATCTCATAAGATTCACTCTTAATCTCATAAGATTCAATCTGAATCTCATGTGATTCACTTTGAATCTCATGAGATTCACTCTAAATCTCATATGATTCTCTCTGAATCTCATGAGATCCTGTCTGATCTTATGTGATTCATAGTGAATCACATGAGATCCTGTCTGATCTCATGTGATTCATAGTGAATCACATGAGATCCTGCCTGATCTCATATGATTCATAGTGAATCACATGAGATCTTGTCTGATCTCATGTGATTTTTAATACAAAGTCTCCTGTCTGATCTCATTTCTAACTCATGTCGAACATTAATGTAGTTGCAGATAAGGCGTCAGATGCTTTGAAGAATAAGCCGGCTGGGAAGGGTAAGAAGCCTGTTGTTGGTAAAGATAAGGACAAGCCAAAGAACATCGCGCCAGATGTTGTTAAGGAAAAGTTTAAGCCTAATCCAAAGCAGAAGGTTATTTCATTAGAAATTCCAGTTTTAAGGTTGTCGAAGCAAAAAAGAAAATCCAGAATTTAAAGCTAAGGTTAATGTTAAAAGGAAAATGATTTTATCAAAGGAAGATGATAGAAAAAAGAAATTGAAAGGTAAGTCGAAGAAAGATGTATCTGATTCCAAGCTTGAGACTGATGTTGTCGATTATTCTTCTGATGAAGCTGATCAAAAGTGAAAGAAGTTAAAGATTAAGGCTGGTTTGAAGAAAAAGAGGAGTGTTTCAGATTCTTTGGAGTTTGATACAAAAAATATTAAGCGACTGATTAGTAAATCGGAAAAAAAGGTCAAGAAACAAGAATCTGATGAAGAGAGTGTCCCAAAAAAAAGGTAAGAAAAAATTGACAAAGAAGGTCGAGAAGGAAGACTCTGATGAGGAGAGTGTCCAGAAGAAGGGTAAGAAAAAATTGACAAAGAAGGTTCAGAAAGAAGAATCTGACGAGGAGAGTGTCCCGGAGAAAGGTAAGAAGAAAGAGAAGCAGCTGACACCCGAAGAAGCTGAACATGAAGAGTATCTTTCAAGTTTTCCTTCTTTTCATGCAAGGACAACTCCTTCTTCCTTTTTTTCTGCCATCAGAAACTCAAGAGTTGATATTTTGGGATTTTTGATGGATATAGGCTTTAGTTTATTGCATAACGTTTCCATATATCATCTCCCATCGAAGTTGGGATGGTTTGCTATGTCCAAATTCAAATATTACATGTTGAGTTTCGATTCAGGCAATAAAATTGAGGTAACCTTGTCCAAAATTCATGATATGTTAGGTGTTCCTTTTGGAGGGTATTCATTATTTGATTTTGGATGAAAGAGAAGCTGACCATGACTTTGTAAAGAAGTGGGCTGGTCAATTTTATGCTCTAGAATTGAAGAAAGTCCATGTTAATGATATTGCTTGAAAATTGATTGATGCTCAAGAAATCGACTTTCTTTTTAAAGTTAATTTTCTTACTTTGTTTACGAATACGATGGGTAAGGCTGATGGGTTGAAGGGTCAAATCTGCTTGGATGTGGTCAGACGCCTTCGTAAAGACTCTGTGATTTCTGATATTGACTGGTGCTGCATTTATGACTGTCTTCTAGACAGTAAACTCCCAGGAGGAACTAATCATTACCTTGGTCCCTTAACATTCCTTATTGTAAGTTTTCTAAATTCCACTAAATGAGATTTTACCTGCCTTGAAACATGAATCACATGAGATTCAGAGTTAATCACATGAGATCCTGTCTGATCTTATGTGATTCACTTTGAATCTCATATGATTCAATCATTAATCTCATGAGATCTTGTCTGATCTCATGAGATTCAAACATGAATCTCATGCGATTCAGTCATGAATCTCATAAGATCAGACAAGATCTCATGTGATTTTTAATATAAAGTCTCCTATCTGATCTCATGTCTAAATTCAGCTAATTTTTGTTTTTTTCTTTTCTTATCAGCTTTTATATTTAGATTCTACTAAGTTTGATAAGTTCCTGGTTGTTCGCACATGCCCAGCTATCCGAAATTGGTCATCATACTTAATGAAACAAAGGCAGGAGTTAGAACTTAAAGATCGTATGGTCAGGCTTTTAGATCTTCATGATGAATGGAATGAAGCCGAGGTGCAAGAATCTGAAGGTTTTATTAGTTTTTCGAAAACTTCAGAGAAAGAGGTATGTGGTTAGACTGTCTTTAAACATGAATCACTTGAGATTCAGAGTTAATCACATGAGATCCTATCTGATCTCATGTGATTCACTTTGAATTTCATGTGATTCAAACATTAATCTCATGAGATCCTGTCTGATCTCATATGATTCATAGTGAGGCGACCCTTTCATATTCTGCAATTATATTCGTTATGATTCCATTGTAAGGCGACCCTTTCGTATTCTGCCATTTGTGCCTTAGTAGGAACATTCTCTCCATCCACCATATACGGATCTACTAGTTCAGAATCCATAAGAACATATGACACATGCAATGATGTTAAGTAAAACAACATCTTTTGCTGCCAACAAAGAAAATCAGACCCTTTAAAATTTTTAGGTTTTTCAACATGAGATTTCAATATGGCTTGATCCATCTTGAAAGTTCTATTTTAGATTGTTAGGAGTGATATTACAACAATATCAAAGATGATAATAAACATGATTGAGGCCTGTAAAATGCAGTGTCCTAAAACAGAATTTCGCCCAAATTGATGCGACTATTTTGAGGATACAACAATCAGTTCAAGATAAACTTGAATCTATCAAATCTTATATATCTTTATGATGGATTTCGAGAGTATTTTCGGTGTTTTTAATGAGAAAAACATTGGAATGATATCCCAATTTATAGGGGAACTCGTGACTCTTCAAATGGTCACATTGGTTTACAAAAGGGTGCAATTAGTGACGCTTTAGCGAAGACTTAGCAACAGAAAAACTATCTCTAACTGTCATTATTAGAACAGTCGTGATGGTTCACCAGATGACAACCTTTTAACCTAAATAACCGCATGAAAAAATGATTCAGTGCGTCTTTACAATTGTAATGGTTCATTAGCAACGGTTTTATGATAGAAAAAACTATCGCTAAGGCCATTAATACTTTATATGTTCCAACACTCACAAATAACATGCTTCGTAACAAAACTTCAAAAATATACCTCGTAATGGTCTTTGTAATTTTTGTCTAATGATTTAGTTGTCTAATCCCTCAAGAAATACTAGGCTTTGCTAAATGAGTAATGTAGTAGTGTGAACCTTTTTCTATAAACATATACATCTCTATGGAAACTAGAAGGGGGGGGGGTTGAATAGTTTTTACCATCTTAAATTAAAACTTAAATTATAACTTAAAAACTAAATTATTGACACTTATGTGAACTCAAGAGATATACAACCAGTGTAATAATTGATAGCGATTGCCATACAAGTAAATAAGTAATCTACGAAATATGAACAAGTAAAGATAATAAAGATCAAATTCAAACAGATGACACACAATGATTTATATAGTTCGGTACCTAACCGAAGCTTTTTCTTTCCTTCCTATATTTTTCTTTTCGCTCTAACTTACGTTCTCCACTCCCCAAGTACATCCAACTTGAGAGTATTATAATCACTATGTGTCAAACAAGCTCCCTTATAGGAGGTCAGAGAAAAACCGGATACAATCGCTTTACAACTTTTTCTTTTCACTTTACTTCTGTTCCAGTACTACAGCTCTAAATAACCTACGTCAATAAAATCAACCAGAGTTTAACCTTCGAGATAGAACCAATCTAAAAATACAACACACTCATTATTTTGTGTTGGCCTAAATACTTAAACCTATTCGAATACACATATGATTCACAACAATCCAAGATAAACAAAGATTAATAGAATTATTACAAACAAAACGGTGATGACACAACTAAAAAATCTATTATCACTTAAAATAAAAGCTGACGTCTTCTTGAGTGTATCTTCCACTAAAGAGTGGAATTAGTTTGATCACATTGTAATATGATTTAATGTAACAAGTAAAATTGATTAAAGAATATAAAAGAATAAAAGAATGTATGTGAAAATCTTTGTCAAGAATGTTTTAAAATGAAAGCTAAGGTATGCTATTTAAATATAGGCAAAAATAAACCCCCCAAATAAAAATCAAAAACATAATAAAAAAAGTTAACAAAACCTTTGAGAGAAATTCCAAATTTGTCCCATACAGCTGGTCTGTGCTACTTCACGACGGATCGCACCCAATGCCCTGGATCCGTGCCCTTGGTTTAGTGGATTCCGTGGTGGATGCTGGGACAAACATATTGTCATTTAACAAATGGATTAACACGCGCCCCCATATCTATAAAACAAAATATTGTATTATATGTTACTTAATAAAAACTAAATTATTAGAATTCTTCTAGAACAAGAATATTTCTTCTTATCACCATAAGGAAAGATTTTTTTAGATTTGGGAAGATTTGACAAAAGATTTTGGAGAAGATTGGTTTCCACTTAATGGTTTAATCATCTATTTTGTCTTTAAACAACAATGATTAATATAACTTAAGCTTATAAATTAATCATGGTTAACTTAAAAAAAATCATTTGATTATAAAAGGGTATAATATGTCCAAATGAATTAATATTTTTTTTTCTTTGATCATTAACTATGTTTAATAAAATGTGCCATATTTCATGCTAAACCTTAAGTGATTTGTGGTATATTGAGTTCCATCCCAGTAAAAAACTTTCGACTAAATAACCTTGTTTTCCTTCGTAAACATTTAAACGTATTATAATTTGGTTATTATCAAAACACATTGAAGATCATTCATTTAAATATAAATAAACGTTTTTTTTTTATTATTTTTCTTTTTTATTTTTATTTTTATTATTTTATTATTATTTTTATTTATAAATTTTATTAACCTTTATTTTTTTCTTTTTTTTTTTATTAAACTAACATTTTTTTTATTTTCTTTTTTTTTAAATTAATTTATTTAGAACAATTGTATTATAAATTATTTTCTATAATTAATTTTTTAAATTTTCTTATTTTTTTACATTTTTAACATATTTTTTTTTAATATTTTTATTTTATTTTTTATTTTTTTTTTTTTTATTAATTTTTTTTTTTTTTTTTTTACATTTTTTATTTTTTTTTTTTTTTTTATGTTTTTAATTTTGTTTAATTTTATTTTATTTTTTTTAAAATAATTTTTAAATTACGCGAATTAATTTGTATTTAAAACAATCCATACCTCACCTTTTTTTGATGATGATAAAATATAAACCTCATGCTTAATTAAAAGTTAACTAAATAAGTATTTAGGTAGAGATGAAGTTTAAAAAAAAAATATCTATCTTCTCTTCTCTTCCCCCCTTTTTTTTTTTGTCGAAGGCAAAAAGTGTTAGTAGATGAGGTTTTTGTGCAAGTCTTGTTTTTTTTTTAATTTACCGAATGCATAAGGTCACTTTTCTTATTCCTTCTCAGACTTTCTTAACGAATGCAGAAGTAAAAAATATAACGTGGACTAAGAGTTGCAAAGTGCTCCCCCTTGATATGGGAGCAACCAAGGAATCGAGCTAATGGATATGGCGTGGCTACAAAACAAATTTAGGTATGACAAAACACAAATATCAAATATATGACAACCACATATGCACACATATACATTAAGACGCAATAAAACATCCCTCATCAACATAAACAAAATAAAAATAATGTATAAATATCCAATATAAAAGAGATAAACCATAAAATTTGGCGTTAAAAGCAATTAACACAATAAATCTTAAAACAAGAAAAGTAAAGCAATTGTGAATAGATCTTGAAATAAAATCTTGGGATAAATGTCATTTATCCCCCCATATAATAAATCACATAGGGGTGAGGGGTGTGATATTGCTTATGCGGCTAATTATTAATTTTCGCCGGAATGTAAAGGAGGTGGGTGTGAATGAAGAGCCTAGGTGGTGTCGAATGTATGAGAACATGTTATAAGTTGACACACGTTTTGGAGCATTTTGGATTTTCATATAATATTAGTTATTAATATGCCTTGTGGTGCACAACATTGGACAAAACATTGTTGTGGAGGTGGAGGCATGTCATTTAGATAAACAAAATCCAAGATGTTGAAGAGGAAAGGGAAAATCTTGATTTCCAAGATTTGTGGGGAACAAAATCCAAGATGTTTGGAGGAATGGGAAAATCTTGATTTCCAAGATTTGGTGGTGGATGGTGAATGTTTTCAAGTGAAGGTACATTGTTATGGAGGAGAGGTGTTATTGTTGATGTTAACAAATAATGGTTGGGTTGATGGTAATGGTTTAAATCCGGGTGGTAGATTTGGGAAACAGTGAGGTGGTCGAGTGACACGTGGTGGTGAAGATGGATTAGAAGGGCCGGGTGGCCAATTATTCATGGTTTGAGCATAAGGATCATTTGGTGATATTTGTAGTGGAAGAAGTTCTTGAGGTTCTTGTTTTATTGGAATGACAAAATGAAGTTTAGGTGGAGGTGCAATATGAGTTAGTGTCGGAGACTCACTTGGTGATGATGATGAGGTATAGTGTGTACTCTTGCTAGAGATGGATTTTGATAGAGCTTGTGGTGGTGAGAGGGATTTCTTTTTAGGATGTGGTGAAGGAGTTCTCTCATTTGGTTGTTCCTTACTTGAGGATGTGAGATTAACATACTTTGGATACTTGACACTCATTTTTGTAGTTTTTATTTTGAAGTTTGCTGAATTTGTTTTGGTTGAACTAGTCATGGTGATGAACTAGTAAGGTTGTATAAGAGAAATGTAGAGAAGGTGTAAAGAAAATGGTGTTTGAGGATGATGATTATAAGGTAAAAGTGGTGAAGTGGATTGTATAATGGTCCTTAGATTATATGGAGAACATTTTATATCCTAAAGTTTAAGATCCCACATAGTATCATATCATGGTTATAAGATAAAGTAGAAAAAGTTAAAAATAAAGAAAATTCGAATTTTGGTGCCTGGATTGGTGATCCACGGATCCACCAAATCAACGTACGGATCTACCTTATGGTGGATCCGTAGGTCGCAGGTTTCAACAAAAACGACCAGAACATCATTTTGCACCCAAAACTCAAAACAAATTATCATGCAAACATCATTATCTTCTACCAAATAAGGATAAACTATCCAGAGAGCATAGCATAATAAGTACATAGTTTCAACATCCAGTTTTAAGCATGCAGATTCAAGCAGACAAGTTAATAATTCAAAGACATGATAATTAAGCATTTAAATTGTTTCATAAACAAATCTTCCTTCAACGACATCCCTTCTTCAACATCCTTGCAAAGTTGTGCAACGCTCGACCCAAGTTTTAAAACATTCCTCTTGTCTCCCTTTGTTCCTTGGACATGTTTGGATCATCCTTAAGAGCCATACTATAAGACCTAGGGGAAAGCTTAGTGCTAGGAAAATCTCCATCATCCGAGGGTGGTGACTCGGTTGAGGATGAGGTGCTCAATTAAGTACGCTTAGATTTTCCTACATTCCTAGTTCTTTTGGGTGGAGGCTTCTTTGGCTGTTTTGCCTTAAGGGAGGACATTTTCCTAGGGACAAGTTTATATCATTCATCAAATGGGTGTTCAGCCATGTTTGCTTTAAGGTTCCCAAAGAGACGAGTTAGGATCATACCATAAGGTAGAACTTTGTCTTTTCGGTCTCTAAACAAGTACATTCTCCTAATGATGAAGTAGGCAAGGTTAAAGGGTTGTCTGGTTTCTAGGCAATACAACATCAAGGCAATAACTGCTTGAGTGTGGTCTTTATTTCCTATGGCAGAATAGACATTTTCCCTAATGACTAGTTCACAAGGTCTAAGGTGATTGAAGAGATCATTGGTTTCAATTTGGTTTGGCAACTTGTGAATGGTCTTTCCTTCTTTGTCTACCTTTTCATGAACAGTTCTTCGATGGATAAGGTTTTAGATATCATCAATAGCCAAAAGACGTGAGTTGTAAGGTTCAATTTGCTCAAGGGTTTTCTCGAGTTCATCAAGACCCCATGCATCGGAGTAAATGAAAATGCCTTGGTTAGGAAGATAGGTAAGTTTGGAAAATTGAGCAAGGGAGATGTTGAAGTGATGACTGTTGATGCTGAATTGAATTGAGAAATGGTTGTTGGAGTCTCTTTCTAGCCTAAGAGTTTTGTAAAATTCATAGATAAACCTAGGATAATTTTCCTCATCTAAAGCAAGCAAGCAATCAAAACCTATGGCAGTAAACTTAGCCACTGAGTCATCACTAAGGTCATTGTAGAAGGATGGGTCAATGGTTCTCCCTTCATGAACATATCTACTTTCTAAAGTCCTATAGATATCCCTAAGTGCATCGGACATGTTGGGATCATTGTAAATTTTTGGAGCATAAGCACGGGTTTTCTTGTAGTCTTGTTGGTATTCGCTTGGCATTTTGGTACCTAGGTGGTTTATGGTGATTTTAATAAGAAAATATTATAAATGAAATATAATACAATTTCTAAGTGTGTATATTTTTATGGACTTGATGTGGGTGTGCGGTTTGCTTGACTCAAACAAAAGTAAAATAACAATAATACTAGTAATAAGCAAACTGTAGACTAATCTAATAACATACTTGATGGGAGAAGAGAGGTTGTTTTAGTGAGAGAAAGGGTTGGATGAACACTTAGAGAGAGAAAGTAAACATAAGATAGAAATGTATTATGATGTGTGAAAAATGAACAACCAACCACCTCTCCAAGGCATGGAGAGGTGTATAAATACTTACATGTAGACAAATCCATGTATAAATACTTCATGGGTTTGTCCATGGGATTTAGCTAACTTTGGCCCGGTTAGCTTACTAAACAATACTTAGTGGACTACGAGCTAAAAACGTAAAATACATGGAGCGACCGATCCTTTTTTGGATTCCTAACAATCTTCCCCTAAAGGAGGTCACTCCAATTTACAAAAACTTAAGCTTTACATTCTATGAATGCCTTCAATCTTTAGCTCGTAGTCTTGTTATCATGTTCTTTATCTTGTGAATCTTGATGTAGCAATCTTTAGACTTTTAGGCTTTAGCTTGTATCTTGTTCTTGACTTGTATGTGATCTTTTGAGCTTCTTAAGATCATCAACCAAGCATAATCTCTATTCACCATCTTGTAAACTTTGCCATCTTATGAACTTTGCCATCTTGTGAACTTGTGACTTCTGGACCGACATGCTCATACCTTTCTTGATTTGTTGACTTGAAAAGCTTTATTGCTACATCTTTCTTGAAATTCTTTAACTTTAACACTTCGTCACTTCGAGAAAGACGTTCAGTATCAGAGTGAAAAAAACTTCTTTAAAATTCTTTGACTTTATTACTTCGTCACTTCAAGAAAGACGTACGGTATCAGAGTAGCTAATGTCTTGAAATATGTACTTGAGCTTTCATGATGTCTTTATGTTTATCGGTCTGGTATGAGCATGTGGCTATGAATCTTATGAGTCAGCTGGAATCAGGTACCTTCACCTCCATCTTTAAGTATCCAGCATTAAAATAGTTAGCAATAAAGCGGGGGGGGGGGGGGTATGGCTTTGTCATTCACCCGTTGCTTTGTTGGTAGTACCTTCAAATCCTGAGGATCGATAATGTGATCAGGTAGATTCAATTTAAGAAGAATATCCTTGATAGGATTTCCAGCTGAAGTATAGAATCTTTCTAACACATATGCATTAGATTCATCAAACTCAGCATGTTCTTATTACCGAAACATCTTAAAATAGACCACACGATAAGAGTAAACCAGTGAGTTACTATCTCACCGATTGAATAGAAAAATCGATTTGAAAAATCAATCGATGTGTCACTTGCTAAAGTGGTTTTGTGACACATTAAGAGTGTTAATCATTTCAAAAATTCATATCAAACTCTTAATCCATATACTGGAACAAGTTTGATTCTTGTAGAATCGCACCATCGTTTCTTTCTAGTTGTCGAAGTTGATTCATATAGAATCACCAAAGTCACCTCCATGAGGCTTGTTTGATTTGACTCATGCAGGAATTTCCATCTTCATTAGTGGAATATTTAAAATCACTCGGTTGGTTTCTGGAAAAATAACAAGGATAATGCCGTAGGACTTTAATATATATCTTTTTATTCACATATTGTTGTGACTTGCTAGCATTATTTTTATAAGTGTCTATGAGATTTATGGATGATCTCTTTTATGGTTCTAGACTCAATAGTGCACTTGGGTTTTAGTGATCAGTGTTGGAGCAGATGCCATCCTGTTCATACAACTAACTTCAGAGTTAGAAAGTCGATAGAATGTGTAATATCCATGAGAAAGGAAAAAGAGTCTGTTAATGAGACGTGAGTGGCTAGTGAAGGGTTGTTGCATATCATCACTGGGTCCATGTCAGTCTTCAATGTTAGACGCAACAACCTAGTGTTCCAACTGTTTATGTATTGACCAGTTTTGCCTAAGTGTATGGAGGGTTTCTTTCTTTTCACCCTTTATCCTTACAATTCTTTTTCATTCTTCAACCCCTTTAGCGCTTACCGAGACTTCATGACTAATACATTGTTGGGTTTGTTCCAGTATTAGCTCCATCTTAGTCGGCACTATTCCCTTATTCTCACTTTTACTCCTTTTTTATCGTACATAAGGACTTCTACACTAACTAGTGGATATCCCTGGGTAGACCTCTCCAATTCTGGCTGGATCATAAGATTTGAATACCTATGCCTAACAACCTTATAACTCCATAAATTTAAGTACATGGTCGGTCTTTTAGGTATTCCATCACAATCAAAATAAAAAAACATTAAAAATTTTAATCAAAGTGTTTGATATAAATATCAAAAGATTTACACTTTAAAATTTTTTCATCATCACAAAAAGCTCCCCCTTAACATGTGCACCGTAATTGTAGTACATGCTAAGTGTAGAGTGCATTGAGTCCATTTTATATGATCACATTTCAGTACAAGTTAGGTTCATTTTAATCATAGTTTAATTACATTTTCTCCCCTTATCCAAAATGTTAATCCCTTGATATTTTGGATATCAATTGATTAAACGTTCGGGGACAAAATGTTACACAATATCTAACAGGAACTATTTTATTGCTCCCCCTCAACATTATGAGGGAATTATATGTGTTTTGATTATGTTATTTGAATTTTTTTGAAATTTACTAAGAAATTCTTATAAATTCCCTATCAAACACTATATATGCCTAATTTTAAGTCTACACTACCAAATTTATATTGCACAAGATTTATTATGTATGAGGTTTGACCGAATGATGAGAAATCTATGATAGAGTATATGGTTCTTTGTAGCAAAGCAGTAGGTATCCTTCATACAATCTCATTCAACGAACTTTTTCTAAGCTCCCCATAATCCTTTCTTTCTTTTCAAGAAGTTGTCAATCCGATCTTTCTCTGTCCAAGCACTCTTCGGCATTGTTTCAACTTTCTTTCCAAGTTATGAAAGTCTTTTTTCATTAAACTTTGAGTATGAAACAGATTCAGATACATATGTAACTTGAGCTTGTGTGGTTGGTGATGTTTGTGTTGATGTTGTTTGCTTTTTTTTTCCCCCCTATAGCCAGCAATCATTTCACGCGCCGCTACCGTACTCCTCTTGCATACATATACCACGCGCCGCACAATTTGGATTGCACATCAAGCAGTCTTGATGTATAAAGCCCATATATCCGAAGTACACACTTAACCCTTTCAAGAATTTGATACCGCAACACCAAAGTCAATTAAGTTTCAGATGAGCGCATTTCTCTCTTCAGGATAGTTATGATATAAATTGAAACACCATAAAGTCAATCTACGTCTCGGATGTGATATATTGTATAATCCTATGTGTACCTCTTTTATCAAATATTTCTACTCATTTTAAGAATAAGCTTAGAGATTGACCGGTCGGGTAAAACATTAATTGAATCAGACATAATTCTTCTCACGTTTTAAATAATAATTTTACTCCCAACACTTCCCCCTGGGGACTCAAATGATACATACTGACTAATGACGAGATGTCTCTTCCACCATGTGAAAATAGTGCACCCGAGGAAACAAAGAAGGCCTAAAATTTAAAGAAGGTGACTTTAAAGAGTCCATGACTTATCAGTATACATCTACTCTTCCCTGCTGGTTTTGACACCACAGGGAATCAGCAAACCTTGTATGCATACATACTGAGACCGTGTTTGAGGTATAACTATGTTAGTTCTAATCCCTATGGAATAACTTCATGGCTATTTATATCTAGTTTGTGATATATTTCTTCAATCAATCCAAAGTCTTTTACAACTATGGGTGTTTGCAAATATGGTCGATGGTAGTTAAAGCCTAATTTCACTAATTCTCAAATTACAAATAAGTCCATAAAGTTTTAAATAAAGGACATCTAAAGCACTTGTAGTTAATATAAATTAACTCCCTTTAAAAATGTTATCCATCATTATCCAAACCTTTATTTGTTTATTTTGTGACTTATTTTGAAAGATCATTTTAAAAGATTATTTGATGATACTTTCTCCCCCTCAAATAATGACCTATTTTCTATTTAAAGAGCTGTTGTCATTGTTTGAGTGGTCGAATTGTCTTTGAAAAACTTTTTGTGATTACTTAAAACACTGATTCATTATGAAGACAACTTTTTTACCAATGAAAATAAGATTTCTCTTATTTTGACACATAAGCGCACTGACATGTACACTTATGAAATAAAGGAAGCATGGGTTGTGTTGCAAAGTAAACACAAGCCTTTGCATGGTCATAAAATAGACCATTCCTGAGAATAAATTCCCGTTATGAGGTCAAGTTTTCTTTTTGGTAATACTTGCTTTAATTGATGACCGAGTTGTATCTGAAATAATATAGCAAGCATTTTTGGCATGTTTTTAAAAACATTTGGAACTTTCTGCTCGACTTCATTTACAGCCTGTATCATTATTGAAAGACATTCTCTTTTTTCTAAGGACCATAAATGTTATTGATTTTTAGAAGACATGCCATTATTACCTCTTTTTATATTTTTCTCATTTTTTAATTTTTTCTTTGGTTTTAAATATTTTATATTTTTGTATTTTGTTTTTATAAAAGGTTTTTGAAAATGAAAAATCTTTTTGGTTTTTCTGGTTTTGAATATATACATATGATACACAGGATATCAGAATAGGTACCACCACTATTCTTCAGCTTCATCTGCCAACTGTTTCAGTGTCTCAGGCGTAAAACTTCGCATTCCCAGCTTGTTGATCAGAAATTCAATTCTTTCTCGGCATAGGGCTTTAGTGAAGATGTCCGCTAGTTGATACTCCGTGTTGACAAAGTAAAGCTCTACTACTCCATTCTCTACTTGCTCTTTGATGAAGTGGAATTTGATGTCTATATGCTTTGATCGAGAATGTTGAACATTGTTGCAGCATAAGGCGATAGCGCTTTTGTTATCACAGTACATGGGAATTTTATTGAATCCAAGACCATAGTCGGTAAGCTGTGATCTCATCTAAAGGACTTGAGCACAACAGCCAGACAAGGCTATATGTTCAGCTTCTGTACTGGATATCGCAATGCTTTTCTGCCTTTTTGATGACCAGCTAATAAGTCTGTCTCCCAATAATTGCATACTTCCAGATGTACTTCGTCTAGTATCTTGGCAACCGCGTGATCAACGTCTGCATAAGCTGTTAGAGTAATAGAAAAAGCCTTTGGATACCAGAGTCCCCTATTAACGGTTCCTCGTAGGTATTTAAAGATTCTTTTTACAGCATGTAAGTGCTTTTCGGTAGGCTTTGCCTAATACCGGGCATACATGTATACAACAAATGTTAGATATGGTCTATTGGCTATAAGATTCATGAGGGTGCCAACCATTCTACGATAGTGTGTAGGGTCAACGGCTTTCCGTTGTGATCTTCATCCAGTTTGGATTTCTCCACCATGGGAGTATCCACGGGGTCGCTAGATTCCATACCATATTTTTTCAATGATTTTAGAGCATATTTAGACTGGTTTTAAAAGATACCTCTGGGACTTTGTGAAATCTGTACTCCTAGAAAAAATGATATTTTGCCATCATCTTGACTCTTAAACTTTGCTTGAACACATTATGTTTAAAAATTGGTCACATAATTCAGGTGTAGTAAAGCAAGATTTATATCATCACATAGATTTGTACAGCGCAGAATATCTTTTCCTTGTCTTTTGAATGAACTAATGTGGATCAACGGTTCTCCTTTAGAGATTTAGAGAGTAGAAAATTCCGTAATAGATATACCACGCGCGAGGAGTTGTTTCAACCCATAGAGAGCCTTCATCTATGTTTATACACATTGTATTCGGATTATCTTGATCCAACATAACCGTCCGGTTGGCTGACATAAACTTCTTCACGCAGAATGTTTAGAATGCCATCTTGACGTCCATTTGGTAGACGATCTTATTATTGTGAGCCAAAATATGCGAGGAAAAAATTCAAATAGCATCAAGTATATCCATAGAGCAAAGGATTCTTCAACAATCAATTCCCTCTTCTGCGGTAACCACGAGCAACCAAGCGAGCTTTGTTCTTTAGAATTCCTCCCATTTTTGCCAAAAATCATAACTTAGGGTTTTTGGCGAAAAATGATTTTTGCCAAATCGCTTCAATTATGCTTTCTAAGTGTCATAATAGTTATACATTGCTATATCTTAGTTATAACGGTGTGACAATAATATGAAAAATTAAAATCCCCAAATTATTTAATTTAAGCAAAATCAAAACCCTAGACATAAAATTAAGAAGAAAATAAGATGAAATCACTTACAATAGTAGTCTTAGATTGATGATTTGTTGATGATCTTTGTGATTAATTGCTCCAATTGCCTCTTATTATGATTTGGTTTGGATGGTTTTTGTGTTTTGGTTCGTGGGTATGTTTGGATAATAATATTAGTGCTCCTAATTTGTTTAAAATCTGTTATTTACCCGCGTTCTTAGACTCACGGATCCACCTAAACAACATACGGATCTCCATATGGTGGATCCGTGATTCGCAGGTGTCCACAAATACAGACAGAGTTGATTTTCAAGCAAATTGAGATAAGGTGTTGTGTTTTTGGCAATTGGAATGTGTTATATCTACCATTAGGAGTATGTGATACAATTTTCAGAGTCGACGTCTAAGTTTTGGTGGAACGTTGCATACTTGTGTGAAATTTCATGGATGGAATTTCAACATAATCGATCTACTAGGAGCGTGTTATTTTTAGCAACAGTTTGACCATTACTAATAACATAATTATTTATGAACATTTAGATTCAACAAAACCTCACCAATTACATGTATGAGTTTTTTGCCAAAAAAATTCGTGATTGTTCTTTTCGTATTTTTCAATCGATTTTGTAATTTCACGTATTGACCATAAATGTAGATTTCAAAAATATCTCTGGTCATTTTATTGATATTTTCTTTATCTAATAAAATTCTAATCTCGTTTATGTTCACGATTGAAAGTTTTGTAATTGGAACTTGTAATGAGAATTAACATCTTTTGAATATGATAAATTACTTCATTAAATTTCTGCTTACGATTATTTTTGAGATGATAGAGAACCACTATCCATGATAAGTTCCATCATTCTTAATCCTAATCTTAAATAATTAAATACTTCACGTTTTAAAGGCTTAGTAAATATATCAGCTATATTATCCTCGGTTGCAACTTTCTTGATAGAAATATTGCCCTTTTGGACGTTATCACGTAGAAAGTGATGACATATTTCTATATGTTTAGTTATAGAGTGTTGTACGGGGTTTTTACTTAAGTCGATAGCGCCTTTATTGTTGCACATAATTGGAACGTCGTCGAGGCGTATGCCGTAGTCGATGAGATCTTATTTCCTCCATAGTGCTTGTTGACATGTCTTCCCGGTGGAGACGTATTCCGCTTTGGTCGTAGAGATAGCAAGGGCCGTTTGTTTCTTAGCGAACCAAGATGTCAAACAACATCCCATGAATGTACAAACGCCACTAGTGCTTTTGCGATCAATGTAATTGCCCGCGTGGTCGGAGTCGGCATAAACTATAGTTTCTATTCTGGTTCCTTTCGGATACCATAATCCTAAGTGACTAGTTCCTCTAATATACCAAAATATACACTTAATGGCTTCTAAATGGGTAGTCTTAGGATTTTCTTGGAAACGAGCACATAAGCAAACATTAAACATAATATCGGGCCTACTTGCGGTGAAGTAAAGTAAACTACCAATCATACCTCGATATTTAGAGCTATCCACGGAGTCGGCTTCATCGTCCTTAGTAAGCTTGATCTCCGTTGACATTGGCGTCTTCGTTGGTTTGGAATCTTCTAACCCAAACTTCTTTAACATCTCCTTGATGTACTTGGATTGATTGAAGAATATTCCGTCTTCCATTTGTTTAATTTGAAGACCCAAGAAGATTTTCAACTCCCCCATCATACTCATCTCAAACTCTTCGTGCATGATTTTTGCAAAATCATCACTCATGTTTTGACTCGTGGAACCAAATATAATGTCGTCGACATATATTTGAACAATGATAAGATGTGATTTTGATTTCTTAGTAAAAAGTGTGTTAGCGACCATTCCCATTGAATACTCGTGTTTTATCAAAAATGCTTTTAGTCTATCATACCAAGCCTTATGAGCTTTCTTAAGATCATACAAAGCCTTTTTAAGTTTCTAAACATAATTTGGTTTTTGGAAATCAATGAACCCCAATAAACCTCTTCGTTTATAAAAACCGTTTAGGAAAGCACTTTTTACATCCATTTGATATAATTTAAAATCATTTGCACAGCAAGCATAGAAGTATTTAATCGACTCTTAACTAGTACCGCGAGCATATGTTTCATCATAATCTATACCTTCTTGTTGATTTATTTCCTTGTGCCATCTAATCTAGCCTTATTTCTAGATACTATACCGTTTTCATCTATTTATTTTTTTAAAGACCCCTTTTGTTCTCAACCGATTGAATCATGGATAAAAGGACTAATTCCCAAACATCATTAGCTACAAATTGATTTAGTTCTTCTTGCATAGCTACAACCCAACTTTCATCTTTTAATGCCTCTTTGACATCTTTGGGTTCTATCGTAGATATAAAACAAAAGAAATTATTACTTGAATTTTGCGCTTGAGACCTTAAGGTTCTATGATTAAGATTTCCTATGACTTGATCTAGTGGATGATTCTTGGACTCCTTAATGTTAACGATTTCATCAACTTCTATCTACTCATCTTCTTCATTATTATTATTTACTACTTTGGTATTCTTTTTAATGGTTTCTTTTCAACCAACTGTATCAACCAATGGTGATAATTTTTGGTAGGAGGAGGACTTTCATCGAATGTACGTTGAGTGGTTTCTTTAACTTTCATTGTCTGTTTATTTCTACACATGAAGCCTTTCCCCCTTACTATTTGAGATAACCTAGAAAAAAATACACCTTCTTATGACTCTTTAGGTCAAACTTGGTTAGATAGTCTTTAGTATTCAAAATGAAGCACTTTCTTCCAAATACTTTAAAATATTCTAAAGAAGGTTTCCTACCTCTAAATATTTCATAAAGGGTTTTCCCTAGTATTAGTCAAATTAATATTGTATTTAGTATATGTCACACCCCGTCAGTGGCAAAAACACGGGATGCGACGATACCATTCCTCGCACAAGATACAAGATCATACACTTTACAGTCTACAATAAAAAAACTTAAGTTTAGTTACATTTTACAAGTTAAAACTTGACATACTACAATTATCAAAACCATCTCAACCCAGCCCCCGTAGGTTACATCTTTTCTCTTCTGGTACCATTCACATACCTTTGATTTGACACACCTAAAAATGATACTCGAAAACGTCAACAATAAAGTTGGTGAGCTCGTAGGTTTGACCTTAAACCCAAAAGCTATGCCAATATTTCAATAATGAACAATAGTGCTATATGACAGTGAATATATGCAAACAATTCAAGACATAGCATCCTACGCTAGTCAATCACCATATGTCACTTAAGCACCTAAATGGCCTACCAGCTGAAGCACTAATATTAGGACAAGACCTCACACAAACTTGGGTAGGCGTACCCATCCGCTCTAATAATCACACAAATACTGAGTAGGCGTACCCATCCGATCCAATAATCTTACAAAACTGGGTAGGCGTACCCATCCAATCCAATAATCATGTATAATATTCACATAACAGTCATAAGAACATATCTTGTCCTAAAAATAAAGCCACATTTCACATAGTTCAATTCAAAACATTTCAAAACACATTTGAGTTTCATTTTCCCCCAATGAAAAAACAATAAAATGTGAGGCTACGAGAACTCACCTCAATCAGCAATCAAAAGCAACCACACAATCTCAAATAAGGCAAAGCACAAACAATCTCTACGCAAGCGCACAATGTATCCGACAACGACCTAATAAATAATCATTGTATCAAAAATCGTACAAAATTATCTTATTGTACAAGTGTTCGCCTTAACTCACGCAAAACCCTCATTTTCATCCCAAAATTCCATTTCCAATTTATATCGTTCCAAACTCGTTGTCTCAAACCTTTAATTCATTACAAAAACCATCATCTTATTACCAAGACTTTATCTCGTTATCAACACTTTATCTCATATTATGGTTGTCTGGTAGTTTACGTGAAAACGACTCAAAAACACTTGGGTCAAGTGCGACATCAATACAATACAGCTCAAACACCTCAAATCGTTGAACAATACAATCGACCAAAATAATTCGCAAAAAACCGACGAAAAGAAATGAGCAAGAGCTCAAAAGTTGAAGATAAATAATCCACATTTTCGTAATCGATACGTTAAATATTATATATATATATAAAAATAAAAAACACTTAAAATCATATAATCTTTTGTTATCATATCCAACAAAACTTATCTCCAAACCCTCCCCCCACAAAAAACTCCCCCCACCCACCACCCCAAAACCACACACTTTAATATTTAATATACGGTATAATAGTAAAAATAATGTTTATTCTTTTATTAATGTCAATTTAAACTGTTATATTTACACCCAACCAAACATCAACCCCAATATCATGTGTGTTTTTCTAAAAATATTATCACCCCAAAACCCCTCCCCATATCAACATTAAAAACCCCATACAAATAACTCCAAAACAATACACCCCCCAAACTTCAATCCTAAAAAAAGAGATGACCTTCCCCACAATACACATAAACCCACCAACCAACCCAAAACTAACCAATACTGTGTCCAAATTCCCCCACCCACCATCACACATGTGTCCACCCCCCCCTCCCAACAACAACCTCCAAACTAAACCATACATCCCCCCCCCATATACACTCAACAACAACACATATATCCCTAAAACACCCACCACACATTATTCAAACTATCCCCACCCATCCTTAATCTCCCAAATATCATCCACACCCCCCCCCCATTACACCATCATCAATACAACCACCCATCCCACCCACCCCCCACCCTCCCCCACCCCCCATCCCCCCCCCCTCCCCCCCCCCTCTATTACACCCCCCCCCCCCCCCCCCCCCCACCCCCCCACCCCCCCCCCCCACACCCCCCCCCCCCCCCCCCCCCCCCCCCCCCCCCCCCCCACACCCTCCTCTCCACACCCTCCCCCCCCCACCCCACCCACCTCTAAATCCCCATAGATGTCCCCCCTCAACACTTCCCACCCCTCCCGCCTCCACCCCACCACCCCCTCCCACCCTAGCCTTGATAGATAATACTCCTCTCACGCTTAATATAATATAACAAGAAGAATCCTTCCCGACCCTCTAACCAGAGGCCCCCTCATGACCCAACATCCCCCCTCTGTGAAAGAAGACATGATAAATGCATGTATGTTTCAGTCCTAATTGCATGCATGTTTAAGTGCTAAGTGCATGTAATACTCATTATAGAAATTCTAAAACCTCTTTAATATCCTACATATCGTCTACAACTGCTAGAATCAAATAATTACCACTCGCTGGAAGAAGACATGCTAAGTGCAGGTACGGTTCGATGTTAATGGCATGTATGTTCAGTTCCAAGTGCAAGTCATCCTCTTAATAGAAATTAAAGTTCAGTTAATCCTCTTAAGAGGCTGCTATATATACTATTTTGCATATCTTCTACAACGGCTAGAATTAAATAAATACCACTCGTGATAGAAGACATGTTAAGTGCATGCATGTTTCGGTGTTAAATGAAGGTATGGTTCCATGCTAAGTATATTAAAAAAACTCTAATAAACACCTTGTTATTAAAGTAATCTTTGAGCACACATGCCTTTTATAGAATAAAGATTCACGTTCACCATGGACCTTATTTTCGGTTTGCTTATTTCGACGGCAGTTGCTGTATTTACAAGTAGAATATTTGAAACGGAATTAAAATCTTAGCAAAATTTATATGAAATTAAAACTTAAATAACCTGATTGTTTACCAAATAGGCAATAAACTTAAATTCGGCAAGCAATTAAAGCCGTAAAAACACGCGGTGACAAAGGGAATTTAGTTGACGATGCTTACACACACCCATTGTAATGAAAGATATCAAATAAAGCAAGAGAAGAATGAAAAGATAATTGTCCTCCATCATTTCGCTATACACCCTTTGAAGTGTGTAAACTAATCGTACCCGTCATCACGTTTATTTTCCCTTTTCTGAAGCCTACAGGTTCCGACCTCCTACCTGCACGTCAGCATGGAAAACTTAAGAATAATGCCATAGATAAACTCTTGTAATAGACTATGCTTGATGCTAATATGCTTAGAAATATCACTCAATTGGTTGCATCAATTGTAAAAGTTTCAGTATGTATGAACTACTTGGCTATAAAAAACTATAATTAATTATAAATTTATAGAAGGCATTTTCACTTGTGATGCCATTTTTGTAGAAATCTCATATACATGTACATGACCCATTAATACCAGAAACAATTTAAGTGACTTGTTTTCTTACACGTGAGGCTAGTTGTAAACATTTTATTTCATCAAAACGCCAAGATAGACACATAATTTATGTTCTACTGGTTTAGATCCATTACAGTTAAAACTATTAGAAACAACTAAAACCATCACATTGCAACATCGATATGACAACGATTTCAAAGAAAATAATCAAAGAACGACTTTGATATGTCTATTTAAAAACGTGGAAAAAAATCAATACAAACTCAAAATCGATTGTCATCTACAAAAAAATTCGATTTAAATCCACTTACTAACTTTCTAGATCGTGGAATGAGATGACGTCGATTCAAAGAGATTGGTGACGTTTATTTTTTCCTCATAATCGTTGATGCTTGCTAGATCCAAAAAAAATTGATGATGTTTTGATCTAGATGGAGAGAGGCGACATAAGAGTTTTTGGGCGGCGATTATATGGTTTTATGAGGATATGAGTTAAGCTCACACTATTTTAGGGTCAAATTTGAAATGCCTATATTACCCTTTCAGCTTTTAAAAATTAACACCTCATCTTTACTTTGATTGCAATTTTGGCACAATTAATCTTAGCCTTTAGTTAACTCATCCAATGACCCAGATTCATCTAAAATAGTTCGGTGAAATTAGCAATAAATGAGTTCTCAATATTAAGCACTTATATATATATATTAATACTAGTATATATTTATATATATTATAATATTCATATATGGTGAAGTTCTTTTCAGAACCAAATAAATATACAGAACTGCGAGAACTAGCATCTGCCAAATCATGTATTTTTAGCATTAAAAGATTTGTTTTAATTAAAAAGGGCAAATCAGTAAAATACAAAATTACCAGTTTTTGTAACAATTCCAATTTTTGAAATCCCCGAATATTAGGAAAAGATATGTGTTTCATATTTTCATGCTTTCTTTCACAACAAACCATTATAGTCTTGACGTTTAATTTTTATTCAATTTACATTTTATGTGCTAACTTTTTCCAAGAAACACTTGTATAGATATGACTACATGATGGGATTAAATTATTAAATGATAAAATAAAGTAAATAGAGGCGTGCACATGTATATGTACTAAAAAACTATGGTATCTTTGCATTTTATATACACATTAACAAACATACATGTTACATATAAATATTGTTGAGAAAAGAAAAAACATATACATTCTCATTATGTTGGTAAATATACCACTTTCTTACGTATGATGTATCAAATGTTAGTCAACTCGAACAAGAACGGGTTGAAATTCTCTAATGTATACACATGTGCATACATGCATTTCTTAGATATCAACTTCAATATTTTTAGTGCGCATTTCGACATTTTCCATTGGTGTTCGTAGACACATTCTCCATCATTTTTAAGGAGTGCATCTATGCACGCATCCATGTTTCCTTAATCATCTTCAAAATGGTCACGGGTCTGCATACGTGTATTTGACATTTTTTGGAGGCGTGCGTTTATGCAAGCATACTTTGTTGTCGCCATACGTCAATTTTACGTACGATGTATGCACACATGCATTTTCTTTATTACGCATAGTGCGCTATCGTCAACAACTATCTCTTGTATGCGCTTGTGTCTTCACATCTTTATCCCGGTCAACATATTGTTATAAATGTATTTGTTCAAGACATATGTGCATCGTCCACATCTTTATCAAAATATGTGTGGACACAGCGAACTCAAAATTGGTTTCAATCCATAATGTTTATTACCTTATAAATACATGCAAAATTGAACAAATTCACTGCTCACTGATTTAGAAAACTTTTCATAATTTAAGGTTAGGAATCAACCAAAATCTTATACCCACAAAACAAATTAATATATTAAGAATGAATAAAAGAGGAAACACAACTTTAGTGATTTATGTACATGTGCACAAGTGTTTTTATTATCATAAAATAGTAATTATCATCACATCTCTTCTCTAATGAGTTTAAAATTATTATTTGTCAACACATCCCCTAATCAGATTAAAGTAGGTACTAGACACCAACACCTTCGGAACACTTCTAAACAACCTCAATCACCCTTGAATCAAAATAATTAAAATTGGACATGAAAATTATATAAACACATGTGCATTGAGCATCATATTCTTACAAGAAAGTATGTAAACATATGTGCACTGATCCTTAAATTATTTTTTTGATAGTCTCATCTTGAAGTATACACATTGACATCATTCATTTTCATCATCTATACTTGAAAAAACTCAATTATCTAGAAACTTACCCTTAGTTTGGTATCTATGGTTGAGCAGTAAATTACTAGTGATATTATTATTGCAAGGTTCAAAACTCCAATTGCCAATCCTACATGGGGAAACAACACACATGGAAAAAATTATAATCACAAATTAAGATTTATTGCATCACCAGATAAGATAACAGAATCTACAAAGGATATGCATACCTTGACCGCCTTGTGTATCAGCAGTCAAATATGTCTTGCCGGAAAATGGCATATAGTAAGGTATCTGCAAGTCTGCAACAAACACATGTGTCACTCCACATTCAACAAACAATTCAAATGTTTTGTGATACTAATTGATATATCTGTTTACCTTCACGCAAGAGGAAGGCCTAAAATGGGGAATACAACCAATAAAACATGGAAATACTGAAACGTGTTCAAGACATGAAACTACTAAAACGTGTTCAAGACATGGAACTACTCGCCTTTACCAAATGTTTTCAAGAAATGGAACTACTAAAACATCCAATCCAAAGTCTATTATTCTTTACCAAATTGCTTCTTGTCACCATCTAAAAGATCACAATCATTGGCTTTATTTTCTCGTATGCACATGTGTTTTTGAGAGCGTTCAATTGTAATGTTAATAAATTTAACTGTGCCCCACATTTTGAACATTAATCTTTTTTTTTTCCCAAATATAAAACTCATGTACCGAAGCCCACAAAAAAGATAATTTAATTTGAGTTGTTAACAAACAATGGATGCAATACAAAAATTTTAAAGTAAGTTTTCAAATATGTTCATTTGATAAGCAGATACTTTTATAAAAAGTTGGAGACCTTTTAGAAAGTTAAATCAAAAACCAAAAAATGCAACATGCCTGATTCGAAAAGATTGAATTATCCTCATTAGTGAATAAAAAATAGTATTTAACGAGATCGAGGTCAAAAAAACGTGCAACATTAGACGAGAAAAACAATCACATCCTCGAATAAAACATATTTTTAACCCTTAGATCATAATGATGATCCAATATCACTAGCAACAAAGATCTAGTGGTTACTTGGCATTCAAGAAACCCGGATGATGATACATTTAATAAGGGGAGAGAGGGATGATGATGGTATGTCGAACAATAAACTAAAAAAAGGGGTTGTGAATGATAATGATATGTCGATCAGATCACAGATGTAGAAGTTTATGATGATTAAGTGGACGGTTGTAGTAGGTGAGAGGGAGGAGCCGTCATATCAGAGGTGAGGAACAGATGTATGTATGTGTTTTTTTTTAATTTACCTATAATCCTATTAATCATTTCCTACTTAATAGGACTAATTTAGTGGGACGGTTTTAGAATTTAATAAACTGAGGGTCCGTTTGGTTTATAAGTGGGTTTAGAATAGGATTTGGATTTGGTTTAGGATTTGGATTTGGTGTGAGTTTAGCAAAGATAAATTATATTTGTTTTATGAATTTAATAATAAAATTAATTTAAAAAATATTATTTAAAAATAAGAAAATATATATATGTGTGAGAGAGAAAGAGAGACATATTATAATATAAGTGTGTGAGAGAAAACCCACCATCTTCCTTTACCTTTACTTTTGGTAGGTCCCCTTCACTATTTAAATGCTAAAGTCACATAACAAACAATAATTTTCACCATTAATTCAAAATCCAAATCTAAATCCCACCAACCAAACGGGTCCTGAAATTCCTCTTGTAACCCTCTAACCTTTATAAAATGATTCAAAATCTCCATCATTATTACAATTATGCCATGACTCATTCTATCCGTTGATCAAATATCTAATGGCTATAAATGGTTCTAGCAGTTTTATACATTTATTTGGTTCTGAAAAGAACCTCATAATATATATATGTAATTTAAATAAAAAAATAATAATATTTTATTATTATTTTTGTCTTATTATCGGGCTAACGGGGTAATTACAACATCTCGTTTCTTGAATATGTCCATGTCCAATAGCTTTTACCTCGACACTTAATCTTCCTTAAGATTCACCCTTCATTTATTCAATTAAAATCGACACCATGACTATGAATATTAAATGTTTAAGAATAAGATTCCGAGAAAATATATTTTTCTTTGCATTAAATTCTCAAATAAAATGACTTTTTATTATAAAGACGTAGTTGTCCTCGCTAATAGCTGCGAATCACTACTTCTCTTGTTATCATACACCCCACCCCCCCCGCTCCCCCTCATGTACAGCTCTCTAGAACCTGCACACACGAAGACGTTGGACACACATCAAATACGCAACCGGACTCACCCCAGCTATATAGTAGTTGTACTCCTCTACCGATCTTTTACCTACCAATGCCGGTCCTCCCTCTCTACACACCATACCGCGAGACCCCTCCTCACAATAAACACACCTTATTCTCCCCACACACACAGATCAATCGCCTCATACGCTCTCCTCACAATGAACATAATCGATTGGCATATATTTGAATGATATTTAGAACGACTCTTTCAGCGAAGTCAGAGAAAGAGCCTGTTCAGCTAAAATCACAGTAATACCGTACCTGTATGCACTTGAACGATCTATTGCTGATCCGAGATCAAGTATAGATGTACACCTCAAGTGCGTTGTAGTTGCCCACATATCTTCTTAGACCACGCTGTAATTGGTTCTATGACACCGTGTTTTCTGTCATCACGCCTGACTGACATGACCTCTCCATTGACTCCTATATGTGTACATGCTGGCTCTCGCGGAGAATTTTCTGTAGAATGGCTCATGATTAGCGGCCGTTGGCAGCACCGTGGCACTGGCTCGCCCACCCCCGCACTAATGAGAATAGCTCAAATAGTAGTCTAATATATTCAATTTGTTCATATTAGTTACGAAATATATAATACACAAGGTTTATGTACTAATATACTACAGTGTGGACTCCCTTATAGACCCACATTCTAACGTAACAGAAATTATTTATATATATCTTTAGAAATAAAGACTTGATGTCAAGCCCTCTGTGTAGTCTTCAATGACACCGACAATAGAGTCACGATCCTTATAACTCCTCAAAGCTGACGCACGATACAGCATTGTTGTGTTGAAATAAATATAGCAGACAAACCCAACTAGCTGAGTAGTCTTTATCACATGGTTAATACGCGATAATTACGTAAATTAATAGCATTATAAGTGTTTAGAACAAATATTGAAGTCCTTCGAGTACTCTGAAGGCATATATAAGTTCAGTAATGACTAAGACTAACTAGCTCTGCAATCGAGACTGTAAATACTCGCTAATGCATATATTATAAACCGTAAAATTCAATAAGCAATAAGCTCGTAACCTCAAAAAAACCAGACGTGCTAAATACGCACAAGATTACGCGCATAAGTATACCGGGAACTGTGACTGTACGAATGTTGTTGCCCTCCTCTGTTCGTGTCAGAGATCTCTCATGAACTTAGAGAGTAACGATTTCTCAACACAGTCTCTACTTCCGAGTGGTTTAGAGAGATTTTCTCGGAAGGCTAGCACGAAGGCTCAAGATTCATCTCGATAATATCGACCAAACTACTTCATCATTCATACCGGCTGTACTGACGACAAGTGGCACCTGAGCCCGCTCCATCCGCTATCAAATCTCAGCCCAACGCTCTCAAAGAAAGTTGAATAAAGGGACATCCTCCGCTGAAATTTGTAGATATGTCACTCATTACGTATATTAGTGATGTGAACTACGCAAACTGTGCGCTCTAGAAAATGAAGACCCACCCCAGATATCCCACTAAGTCGATGTATATTGTATATTGTATATAAGAATAAATATGCACTCTCTCAACACTACTCGCTGTTATAGTGCTCCAATTTCGCTCTTAATGAAGACCACTAATATGGTCCTGTTCTTTGCCAGCGTCATATTCTATATTGTGTAGATATGCCTTGATCGCGCACGCTAGAAACGTAGTACTCGCTGACGCTATCATTTTTCGTTTTTAAAGTTTAAGCGCACCAATACTTTTGTAATTGGACGAGTCAATTTTTGTAAATGGCAAACACAAGAGATATCGAGACTTAGCAGTTGTCTGTCTAATAGATATCAATCAGTCGTACATCGCTACAATCAAGTAGGGCAACGCTGGTAAATCCGATACCCTGGTTTTGCAATGACCAAACCAAGTGGGCCGAGCCCACTTTGGCGTCGGACCGAAGCAACCAAGCGCACCCTTATTGGGCCGAACAAAGCCAAACGCACCCTTATTGGGCCGAACAAGCCAAACCCACCCTTATCCAAAATCAAATAAGCTATATCTAGCTTATTAAATAAGTGCAGCTTCAAAATAAGCCCTTTTTACGCATTTTTACAAAATGACAAATTACCACAACAACCATTTTATTTAAACTCCAAATCTTTTCTTTCCTTCTTTTATAAGCCGACACAAACCAACACCCTTTTTACACATTTTCGCGCTCAAGATTTGATTTTTATGACGATCAACTTGTACAAATAGCATTTTAACACCTTAATAACCACAAAAGTACAACTTTTAACAAAGTTTAGAAAACTTACAAGTTTGACGAGTTTGGTTCGGTTGTGAAGCACGAATAAAACCCAAAACCTTGTTTCTACAACCCGAAACTACTAGCTATCAACCCAATAATATATTCTTAACCCGTGTTCTTGAGAAAATCTTTAAAATCTTTGTTTCTTGTCTTCCTTGTGGCTTGTTCGAATGTAGAGAGAGAGAGAAAGAGAGAGATAAAAAAATTTTGTTGTTTTAAAAATAAGAGAATGATGAAAAATTTGTTAAGGTGGAGGAATAAATGTGTACCAAGGGAACATACTAGCAATATTTTAGCCTTCTTGTCTCTTTCTATCCCTTTTAGGCGTCCAAGCATCCTACAAGGCCTCAGGTCTTCCTTTTTGTGTCGGGATCATTTAAAAACTCAACTTTCGTCTATTTAAAACGTCAACCAAACTTATTTTTCATTCTCATCATGTTCAAAATCATTTTCCCATAAACCTAGGTTATTCATATGACACCTATCACATTAAATTGCTACAAAATCCATTTTTGAGCCGTTATCGGCCGACTCCGGACCGAAAACATGAATTTTTGACAAAACTCAACCGAACCTTGCTGACCCATTTAAAAACACTTCAAATCACAAAATATGGCTTAACAACTTATATTCACCCAAAATTTCACCTTTTTACGACTGTTATAGTCTTTTACCGACTTTCACAAAAACAACCGTTTTTCTAATAATTTTCAAATCTCACACTCATGATTTACGACTTAAATCAGCGTTATTTCATTATTATGAATTTATTAAATACATAAACCCATTAACACATTCCTAATTTTATTAATCTCCACACTTAAATAAACTGTCGTGCCAGTACGCGATGTGTGGCGATTTTTCGCTAAACGCAGGAAGATTCCCCGAAAAGCACTAAAAACCTCAGAACCACTCTAAAATAGAAAAACAAATTAAAGATGATTCATTTATGAACTCAAAACTCCATAAAATTCCCGGTTAAACTAAAACCGATTTTACGCAAAATAATCAACAGAAGTTAACTTTTCAGCTTTCATCGGGAAAACTATCAAGATCGGAAGACTTCAAAATACAAAACTATAATATTTTATAATACTTAACCTTGGAAATATTACCGGTTATCACAGTCTCACCCCCTTAAAGGAATTTCGCCCTGAAATTCAACTCAAATTATCAACTCACAACACTAGCAGGAAATTCCATTCCTCAAAGAATCACATCAATCACTAGAATTTAGTCTTTCAAGCAAGGTCTCTTATGATCCCTCTAAAGACTAAGTCTTTCCACAGTCTAATCTTACACTTTCTCACAGTCAATCCATATACATTCACAACACTACAATAGCCTCTCAAACTATCTCTTTAAATTCATAATTTCTCAAACTTTGGTCTCACTGCCTCAGTCGGGTGTCAGGATACGCTCCCGTCCTTGACGTGACGACAAATCTATTAGAATTGGCATTGCTAAATCTTTTTGGTAATCCAACCAACGAGACTTGATGACATCAAATAACGTCTATTTTATAGCATCATTTATCCCATGTATATTACCTATTTTGTATAATTATTGCAAAGAATTGTTACTTAATCGTTTGTATTTGAGAATTGCAGTAATTATGGAGTACTTGGGGAAGTTATGCTAAAAGGCACGCATTTTGGAGCATAAACGAAGAGTTCGAGAAAATCTACTGATTTGACAGCAAATACGCCGTATTATTCTAGACATATACGACGTATCCAAGACTTTGATGAATCAAAAGACCATTGCCTGACTTTGAAGAATACGCCGTATCCACATCAGTATATACGTCGTATATTATACTTTGGTCAAATATCAAGAAAAGCACACTTTCAGCCATTACTCCGTACCCAAGAAGCTCGATACGCCATGCCTAAGATGTACAAAACACCTTACCCAAAGAGCCAATACACCGTACCCAATAGGTCCGATGCGCCATATCCAGGATGTCCGATACGCCGTATACATATCAGCTCAAGAAAATTCTGGAATATTTTATTCTTGGAGCCCACACCAAGTCATCCAATACGCCGTATTAAGCTTCCCAATACGCCGTATCGAATCGACTACCAGACCCTATATATACAGACGACCCTAAACTCAATTTTAATCATGCAAGTGAATCCCTAAACCACCCATTCGATCGAGAGACGATCAGAAGAGCATAGAAGGTCAGAAAAGAGCCTCAAGATCATAGGAAAACTCTTGTAATCTTCGCGCAACCGAATACGCGTTCGATTGAGGTTTCTTTATTTTAATCGTTCATATATCAAACCGTGTGTATTTTTACAATGACTATCGGCTGATACCTTTAGGTATCAGCCATGTTTATGAAGATCTAATGTTTGGTTTATTTATCTCGATTGCTTAATTTATCATTGATTGTTGTTTATGTTTATCAATTTATATTCGTTTACGTGCTTAAGTATGCGACCTATCATTCAACTGGGTCTAGTCCTACATATTTAATGCGCTGCAACTTCGGTGTTGTTTGGGCGTAGGCTAAGAGTCCGGGATAGCTCTCCATATTGCAATTTATATATCTAGAATCATAGGATCACAAATATTGACCTATCTTTGCCTTTAGATTAGTGAGCTTAGTTGAGCCATAAGGTGACCTTGGTATCAACGAGTACGTTCTTATTCCATTGGTAAGGACTCGGACAGTGGACTACTAGTATATAAAGAGCCGTTAAGCAGTAAGTGGGTAAAGTCTCGATGAGCTAGGGTTTAGTAAGAGCACCATTACTTAGATCTTAAGATAGATTATAATCAACATAAGGAAGCTTTATGCAGATGCATCTAATTGTGACAGAATTAGCGTGTCTAGGTCTTAGGAAGAAGTATCACCTAAGTTTAGGAATGATATGCCCTTCGAGATAAGACAATCATTACACTAAATAAACAAACCTGCATTTTATCGGATTATTCATGGTTGATACGTTTTCCTTACATTAGTTCTCGACCGCTTCTCTATCGTTTTCTTGTCTTCTTGTGTGTGTTTATTGCTTTACTTATCATCAAAACCTTAGGTTAGATACACAAAACCGTGCCAGTCTCTCAGACTGAAACCCATCCTTTGCATTAGTTTTAGGTTTAACTTAGATAACTAAAATACTGATAGAATTAGGAATTAACACTCTCGCTCTTAGTGATCGACACCCTACTTACCAACGAAACTATAATTGACCGGGTACACTGCCCGTTAAAGTGTTGTTTTTTGGTATAGTCGGCATAAAATAAGTAGTAAAACTTTATAGATAAATAACACCTACACAACGATACATCAAGTTTTTGGCGCCGCTACCGGGGAGTAAAGTTGTTTAATTCTTATTTATTAGTGTTTTAGTTTAGTTTAGATTTAGTTTAGATTAATTTGCATATTTGTGTGTTTGTTTTGTGTGTTTAATTTTCTGCATTGTATATTTTTACATATTGTGTGTTTGTGTGTTTTCTGCATTATTACAGTTTTCTGTCTGAGTCAAATACTCAATACGGCGTATTCAATTTATTGGATACGGCGTGTGTATTTTTTTCAAACCAATACAGCGTATTCGACTCTATCATCAATACAGCATATTCAGTTCATTAAATACGGCGTATTAAGTTATTTGACAGTTTTCTTTCCTAGCGAATTTATTACAGGTTAAAATGGACGACCCCAACATTACTATGGAGGAGTATATCAAGCTTGAGGAGGAAAAAGCTCGTAGGCGTGGTAAGGTGTATAAATGGGAAACTGCTACGTATGGTAAGATCTGGGATAATGAAGACGTTCACGACCTTGGATCTGTTGAAACTAAATTCCCAGCTATAGACACGTTAACATCTGAAGCAGCACTCTCATGTGAACCTACGGTAAGTTCTCTTAACAACGATGAAATTGACTTTAGAATATCGTTTGACGAATCCGACGATGAATATTGCACGGTAATTTTCGATAAAAAATCATTTTCTTACAAAATAATCGCTGTCAACAATTTAAAAACGGATTCGGAAAATGATAATGATAAAGTCAATATGCCTTTGCTTCCATCACCCAAGCCTACGGTCAATTATTTTGATGATTTAGAGTTCTTTAAAGATTTCGAGAATGAATTTCCATCTATTGTTTACAATGATGCTCAAACGTCCAAATCAGATTTATTAACTGAACCGATTTTAAACCCTCAACATATCGATGAATTTAATTTAAAAGATGAAACATCATTGTCCGAATGTGATGAAGAGGAACAAAACATTTTAAACTTTAATGATCTATTTCCTTTTAACGTAATTTATCCTAATGAATTAAAAACAGATACGAACAATGCTAATGATAAAGTCGATATTAAACACTCTTCGGGGATTTATCTATCAAACCGTTACCTGATGTAATAAATACCGATGTTGGTGCCTATGCACATGGGTCAAATAAGCTTTTAGAAACAAGTCATGATACATCTAATAAATTTTTCAAAACTGAAACTTTTATCAAGGGATTAAATTTTAATATCATGACTTGGAATCATCTTAACAAAGGGATGCCATTCATTTTCCTAATAAAAAAATTTATATGTACCATTTGGCATCCCATTCGACCCCAAATTGTTTTATAAGGATGGGATTAAATTGGGGCAAATCTAACTTAAAGACTTTTCTGTAAATAAAAGTGCTTACTGGGAGACAACCATAAATGTATTTTCACTTTTTATCGAGTCTGTCTTCCCAGACTGTCTATACGGCGTATCCAAATCCCATGGATACAACGTATTGATTATATGGATGTTATCTCATCTTTATTTTCAGCACAGTCTATACGATGTATTCATTAAAAGAATACAGCGTCTACAGGTATCAATACGATGTATCCTGGGGAATGGATACGGTGTATTGACTTCCTGTACAGTTTTAGGTATTTATTCCGAGTCTAACCAAACGAATATACGGAGATAGAATTGCATTTGTTTTTTGAGAATTTACATAGGACCTCATGAAAGAAAAATCAACAATGTTGGTGATGTATTTACAAATCTGGAAATCTTAAAGTGTTGGAGTCTTGAAACCTCAAGACGGTTGTTCAACACGAATTCTTGCTCAATAAAGTTACATGGAGAATCACTACCGAGTAAATATCAGGGGAGTTTCTCATTCTAATTCTTTTTAATTCCCATATTTAATGTTTTATATATACAACGAGGACGTTGTATAATTCAAGTGGGGGGATGGGAATTAGAATGTTTACTTGTACTATTTTTCACATTAAAATGCTTAAATTATGCTCAAATTTAATTTTTTTTCAAGCATACTTTTGTGAAATTACTTGATACATAACCCACACACAATAACCCTTGTTAGATATTGTGAGGATTTAGCCTTTCCGTTTCTAAATGTTTACCCAAATTCCACAAAATATGAGTGTGCCGGTGATGTTGTAGACTTTAGAACTTGGCTTGGTATATCACTCGAGACCACAATGATGAGTACTATAGATTTAGATGGAGTAACTTGTTTAAATTGGTAAATTTTAGGATTACACCCAAATCGCCTTTACATGTTGCTTATTAACTAACTACACCGGTTAGTTAACCTCCCGTTTAAACCCTTTTCCACTCTCATCTTTAGAGTGATGATCCATTAGAACAACCCGTAGAGCCAATCCTTTAGGAATTACACCAACTATTTGTTTCGTTACACCCTTACACCTTAACCTACCCTGTTAGATTAAGTTTAATTTACAGTTGCTAGTTGCTTAAAGTGTAAAGTTTGTATTTCCCGAGTCTTGTGTCATTTTCTATCTTTGGTGCGGTTGGAAATTTGCACATTGCAAATGGGAATGTATATTAGTAGTCAAAACTCATGTGATTTTACTACCGTCACAATTATTGGTGAATCCGAAGAACGAAGGAACTATCAAAGAAATTATTATGATCGTGAAGGGGTGAACTACACTAGATTTTAAGAAGAATAGTTAGCTAAAAAAATCAAAAAAATAAGAAAAACACAAAAAAAAAGAGTGAGAAAGAAAAGTTTGAAGATAATCGTTTTGCAATTACCGAAGGAATTACAAGAAGGATCGATTATTCGTTATACTCTTAAGGAAAATCAACGCTGTAAAGTATGTTAAGAAAGTGGAAAATATGTCCACTTGCCTTGTAGAGTATGTAAAGTTATGGGATGATTGGGAAGTTGACCGTTATGGGAACGCCAACTTAGGTTGTTGTTTTTGATCTATGATCAAGACGTCTGTAAATAGTTGTGTCTTTGTCATGATAACGGTCGGGAAATAAGTGTCTAGCAACTTGTATCTTAGTCTTAATCTATTTGTTTCATATTTTTATTTAACAACAATTTGCTTCCCCCTCACCTAATGATTAGCCGCTGGTTTTACACGAATGAGGATGTGATCGAGCGTGCATGTCTATTCCGTCGTTACGGCCATGTTTGCATGTCTCAGCTACCTTGTTGGTTGTGAAAGTTAGAAGGTTCCTACCCTATATCATTCTTCATCTTAACCGTTGGTTAAATCGAATGGGATGTGATCGAACAAACATTCTATTTTTCATTACTACCATGAATGTGTGCTTCACTCTTGTTTGGGGGTACTCTGGTGAAAGATTGAGAATGACAATCTAAGCTTTCCAAACAAAAAACCAGTATTACCTGTATAAACATGTTACTCCCTTGGCTTTAGTGGGTGAGATATTGTATCCTTGCCAAGCTTATATAGAATACTCGTCATAGGAGCAATTGAGCTACATAGTTTTACATGTTACCACATAGATTAGTTAGTGATTTGAGTGTTTTCAATCTTCCTACTTCATGAGGTGTTTGGGTTTGTACAGTGTAAAAGAACAAATAAATGCGTTTAAAGGAAAATATCTTAGGGAGAACTTTGTTATAAACATCTTAAAGCTACTTGAGGACAAAAGATTCATTTGGGGGGAAATTTTGATGACATCAAATAACGTCTATTTTATAGCATCAATTTATTCCCTATGTATATTACCCATTTAGTATAAAATTTTTGTTGTAAAGAATTGTTACTTAAATCGTTTGTATTTGAAATTGCAGTATTTATAGAGGTACTTGGGGAAGTTATGCAAAAGGCATCGCTTTTGGAGCATTAAACGAAGATTTCAAAAGTCTTACTAGTTGACAGCCAATACGCCTATTATTCTAGACCTATACGACGTATCCAAGACTTTGACGAATCAAAAGACCATTGCCTGACTTTGAAGAATACGTCGTATCCACATCAGTATATACGTCATATCTACATCAGTATATACGTCGTATATTATACTTTGGTCAAATATCAAAAAGACACACTTCACCAATACTCCGTACCCAAGAAGCTCGATACGCTGTACCCAAGATGTATAAAACACCGTACCCAAAGAGCCAATACGCCCCACCCAATAGGTCCGAGACGCCGTATCCAGGATGTTCGATACACCGCATCCATATCAGCTCAAGAAAATTCTGGAATATTCTATTCTTGGAGCCTACGCCAAGTCATCCAATACGCCGTATTGAGTTTCCCAATACGCCGTATCGAACCGACTACCAGTCCTTATATATACAGACGACCCTAAACTCAATTTAACATGCAAGTGAATCCCAAACCACACAAGTCACCGAGAGACGATCATAAAGCATAGAAGTCCATAAAAGAGCCATAAATACATAAAAACTCTTGTAATCTTGCGCAACCGTATACGCGTTCGATTGGATTTCTTTATTAATCGCGTCATATATCAAACCGTGTGTATTTTACAAATAAATAGCTATACTTTAGTATCAGCCAGTTTTAACGAAATCTAATGTTTGGTGTTGTTTTAACACGATTGCATTAATTTCTCATATCGTTGTTTATGTTTAACAATTTGATATATGTTTACGTGCTTAAGTAAGTCAACCAATCATTCAACTGGGCTCCTAGTCCTACATATTAATGCCTCAACTTTACGTGTTTTTTGGGCATAGCTAAGAGTCCATGATTACTCTTACATATTGCAATTTATATACCTAAATCATAGATACAAATATTTACCTATCCATTGCCTTTATTAGTGAGCTTAGTTTAGCCTAAGGTAACTTGGTATCAACCGAGTACGTTCTTATTCCCCATGTAAGGACCTCAGACAGTTGGACTACTACTATATAAAGAGCCGTTAAGCAGTAAGTGGGTAAAGTCTCGATGAGCTAGGGTTTAGTAAGAGCACCATTACTTAGATCCTAAGATAGATTATAATCAACATAAGGAAGCTTTATGAGGTAGCGTCTAATTGTGACACAATTACGTGGTCTAGTCATAAAGGATGAATACTGCCTAAGTCCCATTTTTAGTAACTTTTCATTTTTAGTAAGTTTCCAAAATTAGTAATATTCATCATTTGAGATTCTATTAAGTATTTTTAATAGGTTAGGGACTTAATATACCAACTTTATAAGTTTAGGGTTAAATATGACAACTTTCTATATTTTAGGGTTTAATATGCAAAATCAACAATTTTCAAGGTTAAAAGTGTAAATATCAAAGTTTCACATTTTATTCAGATTATACCTTCCATTTTATGTATTTACAAGTCAAACCCTTAATTTTACATAATTTACATATTTAGTCCTTTTGGTTTATTAATTAATTAAACATTATCTTTAATTATCCATAATTACAAAACAAGCCCTTATAGATTCAATTATGACAAAATCATACTTTATACATTAAATACTAACCAAACCTTATACTTTTTAGAATTTACAATTTCAGTCCCTCTATTTTAATTAATTAATTTCTAATTACTTAATATATGTAATTAACCATTTTAAATCCAAAATAATATCAAAATGACATTTTATACCCCCCAACTTATTTTATACAGAATATACTAAGTATAATAACATGTCTAAAATAGACCCCATAGTTTCAGAAATTACATAACAAGTCCTTATACCTTTTATACCATAATCGGCTAACATATTAATTCACAAAACCTTAATCAAATTTTCCCCAATCACAAACACAATTATTTACCAATCATTGGCATTAATTACACCTGGAAAAAATAACAAAACCCTAACCCTAATTCATTTTAACCATTTTTCTTCCCTTTTTCCTCATTTTCGAATTCGGCAAATACAAAGAAATCTCCAAAAATCATTCGAATCATGTATAAATTATTCCAACAATTTTTCTGAGTTATATGAGATATGAACAACCCCAGAAAAATATAAAATAAATTTTACCAATATTTTATATGCCGATTTAATTTTCATTTCTAAATTAGGGTTTTGAATATGTTTCAATTTATAAAATCAAAATTTTCCTTCACTAATATGAAACGGTTTAAATACAAATCACCTAATAACTAGAATGGTTCGCCATAACCACCAATACAAAAAGAAACTTTTCTAATCATAACAGTCACTAACCAATGCTAACCGGTTTTGTGATATACACAAAAAATACTAACCTAAACCTCATATACTCTATGTACCTCCTCAGGGCTCCTGCCCTCTCCTCATACTGTCAACAACCTCAGCTAACTCTAATCGCGCACACCTCTCCTCAATAAGCTGTAATTGCAAATCCTGGTTCTCTCCCTGTACATCACTGATGGCATGCCACAGAGCTGCTCTCTGGGCATCCGTCTGACCTGCCCATGACTCCAGGGCTAACACTGGTCTCTATATCGCTCCAAATGTTACTGCGACCCCCTCCTGCTCATACTCTAAACTCTTAAATCGGTACCTCTGGGAGAAAATTTCTTCCCTAACCGCCCCTGACCTAGTAAATAACTCTCTTATGTCCCTATCGTACCTCTCAAACAGAGCAGGCAATAGCTACTCCAATCGTACCGCATGATCACGAATCAATCCCTCCTGCATCTCGACTTGAGCTCCTAGCTTAGTCAGAAATCCCTCAGTGTTAGCTGTAGCGGGTGTAGCTACAGGAGATACTATAGTTAACGGTATCATAAGTGATGAAATAGGTGAAGGTACAACAGAAGATGATGGAGAAATAGGAAGTGAAACAGACGTCCACTCAAGTGAAGGTGGTGTCTGTACAGGTAGTGCTGGTGGTGTGTAAGTAGGAACATCAATATAAACCATACCGTCCTTCGGGTCTGTCCATGTGGTAAGTGTGGGATGTCTAGATGTCAACACCCTCTTAGGTCTCTCAGACTCTGGTGTAGATGCAGAACCCTGTCCGACCTCAAACGTACTGTATACTTGATCCTCCTCTAACGCTAACTCTCGGCGCCTCAACGCTCTATACCCAAGTCCTAAAGGCGCGCTCATAGCTGTCCCTACAACTAGAGCAGCCTGCTGCTGACCCCCAGGTACAACCTCCTCCTCCTCCTCTAAACCAAGTCCATCACTCTCTACACTATGACTCTCTTCGTCTAAACCACGACCCTCATCATCCATACCATGACCCTCATCATCTAAACCATAACTCTCATCATCCATACCGGGGCCCTCGACCCCCGCAGCAAGACCCTCATCCTCCGCAGCAAGATCCTTATCCTCTGCAGTAGAACCCTCGTCCTCTGCGTCCTCACCCACACTGTCAGAATCTAAACTCTCCTCTATCTCCTCATCCTCCTTACTATCCTCTACTAACTCAGACGTACCTCGATAACACTTCCGTGAAGCCTTCCATAAGCTTATATCCAAATAGCCAAGGTTGTTAACTGTTTTTAAAGTTAAGTAGATTAAACGGACTATTTAAGCTCAATCACAAGCTTATAGTGGACTTGTGGGAGAGCTTATAAGAGCTCTGAATCCTTACACTATCAACTAGAGCTTATATAGAGCTTTTTGACAATTTATTAAGAAAACTTAAATTTCATTAACTAAAAGCTTGATTACATTACTTGAAAAGAAAATTACAAACGTTTAAATGAAAATTACATTTACTTAAAACTTAAAACTTAAGCTAAATTAAGCTAAAAATTCTAAAAGCTAAAACTAGATAAGAAAAGATATTCCCATGTGTGTGAGGATGAAGGGCTATTTATAGCTCGCCAAAGAAGATTCTAGCCCCAAAGTTTGTTAAGCGCTCCTCTTGATCATAGCCTTCAATTCTTCTAATCATTGAGTCTTTGCTTTTTAACCGTTGGATTAGATTTGGGACACACGGATTGCCAGCGTGGCATCCGTGTGTCAGAGGCCTCTGTGCTTCTTGTGAGAGTACCTCAAGTGCAAATCCCAACATTCCCTTGTGCTTTCTTCAATCCACCATGTCATTCTTCCTTGGGTTTGACCAATAGGAGAGCCTTGATGATGTATGACTTAGCGAACGTGGATCTTATCACTTGAATCTTCCTTTTATGCCTCAATTTACATTAGCCCTTTGATTTTGACCTTATGGTTATACCTTAGAGACGATGAACAGTAATTGTTCATTCGCGCCTCTTTTAACCGTTTAAAACGGTTGGTAAGTTTGACTAGGGGTGGTGGGCTTGTTGACTTGGGCTCAAGGACTGGGCTTATTATTTAAAAAAAAGGAAATGGGCTAGAGGTAAACGGGTGTTAGGGTTTAATAGTTAACGGGTGTTAACTTATTAAGTTATAAAAGTTAACACCGTTAGGTTTTTAGGGATTATTTTTGTTAACTTTGAGGGACGGGTTTGGTATTTTTGGGATTTTTGTCTTCTTGTGACTTTGACTTTAGTTGACTGAGAGTTGACTTTTTGACTTTGATAGCTTCCTCCCGGCTTTTTGCGTGCTCTTTCGTTCCTGTGTTCGTGTTTGCCCGGTTTTAACCGTTTTCTTGTGGTTTTTGCTTTATCCGTACTTGCACATACAAAACACAAAAACAAGCATATTTTTGCCATTTTTATTATGTTTTTGGTCTTTATTGGGTTTATTTTGATATAAAATGGATATGTGTTTTCACACATATCAATGGTTATCACTAACTCAGAGTTCGTGACGAGGGCATTCCAAAGACGGCGTTTAGGACTCGTTATGGCCAATACGAGTTCTAAGTAATGCCTTTTGGATTGACAAACGCACCAGGGGCCAGTATTCATGACTTGAGAGCAAAACCGTACTTAGATAGTTCGTGATGATAATTTTTATTGATGACCATCTTGATCTACTCCAAGAATCAAGGAAGAGCATGTTCCAAACATCTTAAGTTAATTATTTGGGAGTTGCTTAAGAGAAGGATGTATTATCGCTAAGTTTTTAAAATGCGAATTTTAGTTGTCAAGGGTACAATTTCTCGGTCACGTGATTGATAGTGAAGGCATTCACATGGACCCAGCTAAGATTGAGTCAATCAAGGATTGGGCATCACCCAAGACTCTGACAGAAATTCATCAATTTCTAGGTCTTGCCGGCTATTACCGACGATTTTATGTAAGGTTTCTCGGAAGATTGCCAAACTTTGACAAAGTTGACTCAATAAGAACGTGAGTTTGATTGACCGAAAAAAGGCAGAATAAGAAGCTGCATCCAACTGTTGAAGTAAGAGTTGTTGTATGCACCCGATCTTATCTTTGCCCGAAGGGGTAGCTGAGAAGAACTTCGTGGTATACTGTGATGCTTCTTGCTCAAAGGGTTTTTGGCGTGGTTCTGTGCAAAAGCCCTCACTAACCCCCCAAAGAAAGAAAGAAAGAAAGAAAGAGAAAATGAAAAGTCATAGCCTACGCGATCACGCCAACTCAAGATTCACGAGATTAATTACAGGACGTACGAATAGAACTGGTGAGACGGAGGTGTTTGCTCTTCAAATGTGAAGACATTATTTTGTACGACAAGAAATGCGTAGTGTTCCTGATCATAAGAGTTTTGTGCTTATTCTGATCAAGAGAGTTTTTGAACATGAGACATCGCAGCATGGTTAGAGTTATTTGAGTGATTACGACTGTGAGATTCGTATCACCCAGGAAACAGCGAAACGTGTCGAGCGGGCGGCTTCAGTAGGTGGCAGAGATCTTTAAGCCGAAATATGAACGGACTAGACATACGAGTTCCGAGAGCTTTGGTTATGTCGATTGGTATGAACATTCCTTGCTTATTTAATATTGCTCAGGTTTGAGCAATGAAGATGAAAGAAGAGGGATATTTTGGAAAGAAGATTCGGGTCGGTTTTGATTTGTTGCTACGCTGCTTAGGCAAGGTGGGGTCGTTAATTTGCTTGTTTGGAGATGAGTAGTTGTGATCCGTGGCATGGGATTGGATGGGACGTGTTTTAGGATCTGTTTATAAGGTGCGGATTTAGTGGAATTTCATCCTGGATCGGACAAGATGTACCAAGACTTGAAGAAACTGTATTGGTGGCCGAATATGAAAGCAAAGATTGCCACCTACGTCAGTAAGTGTTTGACATGTACCAAAGTCAAGGCCGAATGCTAAAAACCATCCGGTTTGTTGGTTCAACATGAAATCCCGATATGGAAGTGGGAAAACATTACTATGGATTTTGTCACCAAGTTACCAAAGACACTGTCTGGTCAAGATACAATTTGGGTCGGGTAATTGGTTGATCGACTTACAAAATCCGCTCATTTTTAACAATGAAGGAACGACTCAATGTACAAGTGATGTGCAATACTTGAAGGAAGTTGTCTCGAGGCATGGCGTGCCAATTTTTGATTTATATATGATCGAGACTGGAAATTTACATATCACTTCATGGAGTCAGGTGGTAAAAGTTAGGGTACTCAATTGGATATGAGTACCTCATATCTTATACTCTCTTACATCCATAGGACGATGGTCAATGTGAAAGAACCATCCAAACCTTGGAAGAGACACTGCGTGCTCTTTGTGTGATTGATTTTGGGGAAAGGTTGGATAGCACCTACTTTAGTAGAGTTTTCTTACAGCAACAGTTATCACACTAGTATCAAAGCTGCACCGTTCGAAGCTCTGTACGGTCGCAAATGTCGATCACCCATTTGTTGGGCTGAGGTTGAAGACGCTCAGTTCACTGGCCCGGAAATTGTTCATGAAAAAACAGAGAAAATATTTCAAATCAAGAAACGTATTCAAGATTCACGAGATAGACAGAAGAGCTACGCTAATAGGAGATGCAAGCCATTGGAATTCGAAGTTGAAGATAATGTTATGTTGAAAGTATCGCCATGGAAAGGGACGATACATTTCGGAAAATGAGGGAAGCTGAACCCTCACTATATTTTACCTTTCAAAATCCTTGTTAAAGTGGGAACGGTTGCGTACCAACTTGAACTCCCAGAGCAACTAAGCCTAGTCCATAGTACTTTTCACATTTCAAATTTGAAGAAGTGTTTCGCCGATGAACCACTAGCTATTCCGTTGGATGAAATCCAGATTGATGACAAGCTTAATCTCGTTGAGGAATCGGTTGAAATTATGGATCGAGAAGTTAAACGGCTAAAGCAAAGCCGCATTCCAATTGTGAAAGTCCGTTGGTATTCGAGACGAGGTCTCGAGTTTACTTGGGAGCGCGAAGACCAAATGAAGAAAAAGTACACTCATCTTTTCGTTAACTCGTCGTCTACGTCTTAAGCTTTGAGGACAAAGCTCTTTTAACAGGGGAAGGATGTCGCACACCGTAAATTTCAGGTCAATATTTTAAACTTTTTCGATCATTATTTTTGACTTTTATACGTTACGTTTGAATCTGGCAGTTTACCGGGAAGTTAAAACGCGTAAATCTGAAAAACGCCATCGGACGCGTTTCGACTTCGGATTTTGATTAGTTTAGATATTATATGAGTTATTTTATCTTTTCTAAGTGTTTCGTAGTTTACAATCCCTTCCGATTCTTATTTTTACGTTTTAACGTTCTTAATTTGGCGTTTTTTCGTTGGTTTTGACCTTACGGAAACCCGAAGCCCAAAAATCTTTTCGTTGTAATATTTAGGTATCGTTATCTCGTGTTGAAAGTCAATTTTCATTCACCCCTCCCCCTATTATTAATTCGGATGCCTAAAAAAAACCAAATTGCAACCTTAATCCTGAAATATTAAATCAAAGATCTTCTTGTTTTATTATGCATGTGGGAATGCGTAAGAGATGTTAATGAAAACTTCTAATGGTAGTCACCACCTATCGCAATAGATAGACCATGAAAAACTAGTGCATGTGATCTCTTTCCACTTGGACACAACAAATTTTAATCCTTAGAACAAATGATGAACCATGGCCACATTATAATGTAAATTAGGGCCCTTGTGGTTGTTTTCGGCCGAGCAAGAGCACACATACACTCTTGTGTGTGTTAGTCACTTGATACTACAACCATGAAACCCTAAACCTTCCCTTGACCTATAAATACCCCATTATAACACACACTATGTCATTTCTCATTTTCCAACCCTTATCAAAATTTCTCATCTATCTTTTTCCCCCTTTTGGCTCACGGCTAACAAACACCCCTTATAGGGTTTGATTATATTTGATTTCTTGCATAATCCAAGCATACTAGGTTCATTTATAAGGTTTTCTAAGGTGGTTTGAAGTATTGGTTCTTTGATTTAAGGGTTTTCTCAAGATCTAAAAGTTAGGGTTTCTAATTTTATTAGCGGGTTTTCAAGATCTAGTGATTTTGGGTATAGATCTTGTGTTATTGCTTCTTGTTCTTCATTCTTGTATGCATTTCTTGATCTTTCTTTTGATACTTTCTTTCATTCTACATATGTTTATGTTCTTGCATAGATCTATGATTCCTATGGTGTTTGTGTTAATTTTTCAAAAAGAAATGAAATAACATCTTGACATCTTTTATAAAGTGGAAGTAATATGTTTATGTCTATGTTTTTGGTAAGGTGAGTTGAGATGTGAGTTGCAACAATAGAAATGAATGGATTATGTTAGTTTTAGGTATGGTTTTGTTGTGGATTAGTTGTGAATGGAGATTATGCTAGATTATGCACTATTGTGAAGTTTGGTAGAATTTTTGAAAGCATTTACGAAAAACGATGTTGCTGATCCAAAATGGTTTTGGGGTTTTGGTCGACCTAAAAATGTTTTCATTAGGCGAGAAGGTAGTTTTTGGAAAGCTTGTTTCGAGTAGATATGTTTTCATATATCGCACACTACAAACGGATTTAAAACGACAAAGATATAGCGAAATGAAACTTGAAACATTTTTTGGCAAAATAAGTGAATAGTGTGCTGATATGAATAGTAAAACGGGATTTCGGACACTTTCGGACATATTTGAGCTTTTAAACCATTAGCGAAACATATGGTAACATATCTATATTGATTGGAATTATTTGAAACGTCTTTAACATATTTTAAGAAAAAACGTAAAGGTTTCCTAAAATAGAAAGTTTGGTAAATATTAGCAAGGTAGACATGGAAGTTGAACGTTTCAGGTTCTCTAGTGCGTTTAAGGAAATATGGATTAAGCCGACATAGGGGACGGTATTAATGTCCCGAAACTAAAAACTTTCCTAAAATGGAAACTTACTAAAAATGGCAAGTTTTGGTTTTAAACGCCGAAACTTAAGAAAAACTCTATACATTAATATTTAGTCACGTTTTGTAAATTAACATAAGCACAAAACACCATTGGATGTCTTTCTTCTTTATAAACGATTCGTTTAAGTTTCGTATACTTCCCGCTTTCCTAAGACGCGTTATTTATCTAGGTCGCGGCTAGATTTCTATATCATCTTTCATATACGTGATTTACCGTTCGCTCATCTTGCTAAGGTAAGTTCATAGCCCCATGTTTTACTACTTTTACTTTACTATTTTGGGGTGTGAGGAAACATTCTTGCTTCTTTATAAAATATGGATAACAGTTACTTTTCGTTACATTTTCCTGATTTCGTGTGCCTAAGTATTCGAAATAGACCCATTAATGCTCGGATTATCATGTACCCAGTAATTTTGGACCGGCCTGGTTGGTTAAGCGTTAGGGAGCCGAGCGCGTGTGTTATAAATAGATTTTTTTTTCATTTGGACTAGGACTAATTATCCCTATTCGGGTAAGTAGCGCTTACTAGATTCGGGAGACACGAACAAACGGATATATACCATGTCGGATTTCATTAGGTTATCTTGGTCAGATACCTGTAGGGCAATTAACATTTTGTTTGGCATATAATATGCTACATCGAATTGAGCCTCGATGTCATGAGCTTAGCGTAACAGTAAATACTTTTATGTGAAGTTGTATCTGTTATAATTGTCACGTACGTACTATGAACTTGTGGTCCACTCTTATTACTAAATTTAAACCTATGAATTCATTAACTTTATGTTGATGTTTTAGCATGTTTTTCTCAGGTGCTTAGCTGTGGATGTCTTTGCTTCTTTATGGTGTTGCCTTGCATTGGACCGATTTTCAAGAATTATTTCCAAACTTTAAAACCTTTTTATTTGCTTCCCGCATATTATCTTGGGCCATGTAAAACTTTAAATATTTTAATCAATGCAGACGAATTGGATTTTTAAACTACACCAAGAGGTCGTTCTTTGGTAATCATTGTATGTGTATTAAGACGTCACTTCCCCTAGGACACGTGTTTCGGGCTTTGCCCCATTTTAGGGTGTGACCAGATTGGTATTCAGAGCCAAGTTATAGAGAACCAGGTAGTAATTTAGGTCTGTCTATAACCATTATATGATCCCACAGCCTTACCTGCATAATATATGTATACAATAATAAATAGCATTTATATATGTATATATATATAGTTGCAATTTAAATATCATATTGCCATAAATTACCTTATACCATCATTTTGCCTTGAACCTACTATGATATGGGTTTACCTCTGCCCTGCGTTTATCTTTTCTCTACGTTTACGTCTGCCTTACGTATATTTTTTTTATAGAAGTTGTCTATATAATACTAAATTTTTCCTAAGACATTGTGAGTGGCACAATGGTCTCTAAACGTTTCCAAAGACATCATGAGTGATACGATGGTCATTAGAACTATTTCATAAATTTTTATTATACTATTTCACATAACATCAAAACTTGTCACAGTCTTCCGACTCTATGTTATCGTACTATCCAAACCCGAATGCAAGTTGAGCCCCCGTCCCTTACCTTTGAAACTCCTACGTCGTCTCATACTGTCACCTAGAAGCATACCGATTAAGTTGAACATGACTTTAAAAACTGTCACCCTTGCAACATTCATCTTAGGACACAACTTTGGGGAAGCCAACATTACTTTACTTTCTTTTGTACTTCTCTTATTTTAAAGAGTAATTCGGAATAGAGACAAGGAATTGACTTCTGACAAAAGATAACCAGATTGTAGCTCAATGAGTTAATGCATTATTGAAGCTATCGCATCCGTACGAGACAAAAATCCGCATGACTCATGATCCAATAAATCAGATCATACGAGAAGAAATCATGGTAGAAAAGAATGCTAACAACAAGAGAAAGTTTGAAAACCAACCAAAGGATAATCGAGTGCCACAACAACCACCCTTCAAGAAACCAGATGTGGCAAGGGCTTACACTATTGAAGCCAATGGAAAGAAGGCTTATGCTGGGAATTTACCTCACTGCAACAAGTGTAAGTTGCATCATGTTGGGCCGTGTACTGTGAAGTGTAGTAAATGTAAGAGGGTTGACCACATGACTAGGGATTGTAAGGCATCCGTTGCTAGCATATGAACCAGAGATCCCATGATGTAAATCCAAAGGCTCCCATCAATTTGCTTGAATGTGGAAGGCTAGGACCATTTAGGAACGAATACCAGAAGTTGAGAAATCAGAACCAAGTGAACCAGATTTGGAAGGAAAAAGCTCGCAGGAACTCTAGTGTCGTCAAAGACAAGACCAATGCTTAAGAAGAGATCTAAGAACGCCTTACCTAGTTACCTAAGTCAAAGTCTTCTTAGACTAAATTCGCATTAGTACTTTTCTATAAATTTCGTTGTATTGAGTGGATGTTTAAATTTCCTCTGTTAAGTCGGTGTCTTGACGTTCCGCCATTACACTTAATTTCTCTATTTATTTATGTAAGCTACTCCTTAAATCATGACCATCTTATCAAATCATTCCGCTGCTAGCATTTTATGAACTATTCTTGTGTCATTTTGTAAGTAATTTTGTTGTCATCCTATAACCATTTGTCAATTCTAAAAATTATTCTACTATCACATCTCACAAACTATTTACCAAACCATTATACAAACTACTTGTTTTCATCTTTAACCTATTAATGTCCCGACGATTTCTAACTTTGCATCTATTTATAAAATCATTTTGCTAACAACCCTTATAAACTATTTGGATATCATTATATAAACCGTTTAGGTCAACATCTTATAATTAGACCTACTATTACCTCAATTAACTTAGTCAGCTATACATTTAATGATCAATTCAATTCCATCTTATAACCTATATACGGTTTTATTTATGAACTCTATTTTGCTACCCTAATTAAAAGTTACTATGAAGTCATCTTACAAACCATTTCGTTGTCAACCTGCATGAACTGTTTTGTGTCCATTTATAAACTATTTTAGACGTCATCTACTGTACTACTTCATGTTTCTTAAAACATTTCGTTGTCGTAATATAAGCTCATTTGTGTTGTCAATTTCGTAGCCATTGTTACCATTTTATAGACCCTTCATTCTTACACATAAATTGTCACGTGATTTTCCCACGTAAAACTTTTTTTTTTTGGTATCACTTCTTAAATTACTTCTACTAAGTCTTACAAAATATCTTGTGTCGTTATATAAATTACAATGTTCTCGTTTTCACAAACTATTTTTCTACCTTAGAAACAACACTGTTTATACCATACAAACTTTTAAACATAACACTAGTTTGACGAAACGAGCATTTTATTGTTAGTACCTAATTATACATAGCCTGATCACCTATGTATAATTCAGGAAGGACCATGTCATGCTGAGAGTAGATTCCACTCATAAAATTATGTCAAATATTACCTTCACCTTTCCATCTATTTCTTTCTCTTCAATTTCAATTTCAAATGGGATATTTTCTTCCATAGAATTCGTGTTTTGGCTAATATTTTGTGTGTGTTATTGTGAGGTTTGAGTTGGTCAATGGAAGTGGTTGGTAATTCGTACGCGTCATAAATAAGGGGACTTCTCAATTTTATTATATAGGAAGATTATAACCTAGCCGAGAGACAGAAATCACGTCACTTGTGCTCATGGTAGTTACGGATTTTTTCGGATGCAGAACATACCTCTATTGTTGACACCATTGTGTTGTGATGATATCTATGATGTTACGCCTCGTGTTTCCGCCTTGGCGGGGTGTGACAACGGGTGGGCCCACTTTTGGCAATTTAGGTTTTTGGGTTTAGTTTTTGATGCTCTTTTCAATGCCTCATCCCGGGGTTGACTTTGACTTTTTGACTTTTGTTGACTTTGACTTTGTCTTTTTGACTTCTCACGGTCTTTCTGTTCTCGTGCTCGGTTTTGTCGTTTTGGCTTTGATTTTTGTCCTTTTCTTGGATATCCATTACCTACACAATACAAATGCAAAACATACAAATACAATGTATTTTTGGTACGTTTTTAGTAATTTAAGTCCGTTTTTAGTGGTCAAAGGTATGTGTAATTAAACGCATACCATGATATAAATATCAAAGCTTTTAGTACCTTGATTGTTTTTGAATTTTTAGAAATGCTCCCCCTCAACATGTGCATCGATTAAACAAAAAAAATTTAGCACACGGAGGATGGAGTATACACATGAGTCCACAAAGTCACATTTTTATCAGTTTTCATATTTTATTCACATTTTTCCCTTTATCAAAAAATTCAAACCCGTTGATATTTTAGATACCAATGGATTCGAATATGTTGGAAAACTGGGAGAAAAATGTGCTGATTATCCACAAGTCCAATAGGGAACATATTAATGCTCCCCCTTAATCTATGAAGGTATGTGTGAGTGTCAAGTATAAAAGTTTTGAAAGATTTTAACTTTAACGAAAAACTCATGAAAAATTTATACAATGACACTGAACACTTAAAGATACACTACATACTTATAATAATGTACAAGATATATTATACACAATAAGATGATATTGACCTGAGTATCGGAAGGATGAAATCATTCCGTTCTTTGGATAAGTCTGTAGTTAACATCTCTTAGCCTTCCACCAACAAAGCTTTTGAGACTCCTGAAAGTTCTCCTAATCTTGAGTCTTCTCTTGATCACCTCTATAAAAATCCTTACTCCTCCTTCTATCGTCCTCTGACCAAATTCGTGTTTCCATGCCCGGATTGTACTTGAACAGCTTGAAGTCTTTAACCATGTGATTTAGCTTATCCAGAATCCTATTCAACGTGCCATCACTAAACTTGTGCACCTCAGTCTCTCGCATCATCTTCTTCTGATCATTTCTGTCTTTGTAGATTACCGCCGTCGGCTTGCTGACTATGGTGTAATCTTCTTTGAACAGAAAGTCAGATGCATCCTAATCTGGTTGAGTGAGATTGAGTTTTGTTTAATAACTTTCAATCCTGAGCTGCAGATCTTCCACACGTTTTCTAATGATGATGTTCCTTATCCACAGGTTAACTGCATTGAAGAGATGAACTTTGTCAGCACCAGATAAATGATTGAGCTGACCTTGAAGATGAAGCAGGTACAGATCTTCAAAATCATTCAGATGCAGATTTTTGAAGTCAGCCTCCGAGATCTTGTATTCCTTGGAGTCAGCTCTGCGAAGAACAATCTCTTTTAAGAAGGTATACCCGTATCTTTCAAAAGTCTTGAGACTGACTACACTAAGAATCCGTATGTAGGATCTGACTTTACTACGATCAGAGGGGGCACTATGTCTTGTGATGTAGAATTCTTTGCGCTTAAACCACCAGTGGGAGATACCATAAGCAGCACTAATATCATAATCTCGTTCACTCTTGATCTATAGTGATGGTACTAGTTCTTCAAGCCCAAAGTCTAGATATTGAGCCGCTTTTAGCTTGGATATGGATAACGCTGACCTTCTTCCTTTGTCACCTGACACTAGATACTCCAGATCCTTATTAAAGAAGTATTGTGTTTGAATGATTACCTGACCTGGTGGTCCTCCTAGGGGTAACAGTTTGTTTACATCAGGTACTAACTGATGGCCTTCAGGATTAACCAAATCAACTTGATCCATAAGCATTCAGTGACATTCTTCCATCTGGAATTGTAGGGAAATGTTGTTCTCGTGAAAGGATTTGGCTACCTTGAATGTTGGGCCTTCTAAATCAGACTTGCTGAGTTTCTTCTTCCCAATTCTTTTGCAAAACCATGTGATGAATGCTCCCATATCACCAGTCTTTCGAAGTAACTTGTTTCCTTTGGATTCTTTATTGGATTTCTCCGAGCTGCCATTTTGCCCAGTTGTTCTTGGTCTTGGCAGACTTTCATAGGAATTAGGACCTAGTCTGGTTCTGGAGATGTTGGTCTGTCTTCCTCTGGAATAGGCTTCAACCATTCTGGCCTTGACTTGATCTTTAGAAGATAAGCATAATTAGTGTCCTCTGAATCAGATATGTTTGCAGTATCTGGCATTGGTACGTCTTCGACTGGTTATTCAGAATGAGGACCAAACTCTTGCTTGGAGGAGCTTGAAGGAGCTTCTCTAGCGTTAGTCGTCTTTCAGGCAGATGACTGAGGAGCTGGAGGCTGTAATGAGCTTGATGCGTCAGAGTTATGTCTTTTCTTTTTGCTGAGATCTGAATCTGATGGAGGAGGAGGAGGGTCTTGATCATCACGTCGTCTCTTGCAGGACTTGTCCTTTTCAGCAAAGAATTCGTCCATGTTCGCATGTTCCATAGACGCCTCAAGAGCTTCATATAGAGCCACACGTTCAGGGAGTGACTTGTAGGTACCAGTCTCAAACATGCATTGGTGAAGTATTTCTTTCATATCAGCTTCGGGCGAGAATTCTTCTCTGAAGCGATCTCGATGGGGAGCCTTGTATTGATTTGGTAGCCACGTGAAATAGCCATCTTTTACAACTTCATTTGCTGTTTAATTGATCTTGTGAGGCAGATCCCGAAGCTCCAAGGTGAAGACCCTTGATCCAAGATTCTGAGTCATATTATCAAGAGTCTTGCTCTTCTACTCTAAACCAGAGAATTTATGTTCAAGTGCTGCTACACACGCAGCTAACTCTGATTCTGTTGTGCTTTGTTATTGTGGAGGAGGTGGAAGGGTTGTTGCAGTAGTCGTTGTTGTTGCTGTAAAGACTGGTGCTTGAGTGGTAGATGATACAAGTTTAGGAGGAGAGAGATCAATAATTGGTGTGGATAGTGGTGGAACCGAGGAAGATGCTTGATAAATTGGAACAGTGACCATGGAGACCACTTCTACTTTCACATTGAGTTTTTCCGATTCATCTTTAGTTGATTTGTCATTTATGAACTGAATACCTTCCATAGTATTTTAAGAATCATCCAAAATTCGTCAATGAGCGAGAGAAGTCACTGTTAAAGCTTAGTGGATCCTCTAAGATGACATGTTCATCAGCTGGAAATTTCAAGCTTTCATGAACATTGGGGTACACATTATCTATAAACTCATCATGCGTGGGCTCATGGTTTGGTCCATAAAGAGCCACACGGCTTTCTCTAGGGTCTGGTCCAGCCTGGTCTTCATCCATCTTATCATCATTAGGTGGGGGTCAAGACTCAGGTGTTTTACCAAGGTTTGATCCAACCTGGCCTTCATCAATCTCAACTGTCTTTTCTTCTAGATTCACCAAGTTAGCCACATCATCACTTTGTTCTTCACCAATCTGCAGTATCTTAGTATCACCTCCACTGTTTGTCTTGTCTGTATCTACACCTGTTTCAGCATCTGCAGGAGATGGAAGACTCTCGAAAAATATATCTTGCAGATGCCTCGTCTTTGTGGTTCTGTGTGGAGGGTCACGTTGTGCCTCTTCAGTAGGCCTGGAGTCGCCTCTGGAATATAAATTGGTTTAGTGGTTGCCCCTTCTATTACCTTCAACCAAGGGTGTGGTCGGTGTGGCCTCTTGCTACCCGGTTTCATGAATCTAGACACTTTCCTCTTGATTTATCTTATTAGCCACATCTTCACCTTGTTCTTCACCAATCTGCAGTATCTTAGTATCACCTCCACTATTTGTCTTGTCTATATCAGCACATATTTCAGCATCGACAGGAGACTGTGAAGCATGAACTATATTTGAGGATGCGTCATCCTATGGTTATGCAGAGGGTTAAGTTGATGCCTCTTCAGTAGCTGGAGTTTGCCTCTAGAATATAAATTGGTCCGTAGTGCTTCTCTTTTTTGGCGTGTGTAGAGCTAACAGTGATTGTGCAGCTTGTTCTTCAGTTGCAATTTCTTTTTCCTTGCCTTCAACCACAGGTAGTGGTCGGGTAGCCTCTGCTACAAGTTCTCAAATAGCCACATCGCCAACTTGTGCTTGACCCTATGCTTGAAATGATTCCAAACTCATCTGTATAGCTCATTCGACATCATATTCTTCCCCTTTACCTTGATGTTCAGGTTTAGGTTCAGGTTCAGGTTGAGTTGGTTCATCTTCATCAATGGGTTGGAGAGAACTCTTTCCTTTGTGAATTTTTTGCACTTTACCCATTTTGAATGCTTCGCAGGAGAAGGCTTTGTTGGTTTTACATATGTTACCTTAGGTTTTGGTGCAAGTGCTAGTTTGTTTGACTTCTTTTTAACAGGCTTTGGCTTGAGTTGCTTAACAGTTGCAGGTTTCTTCTTTCCTCCCTTTTGGCTGCAATTTTCTGATCATGCTTTGCAACCATTTCCAAGTAAGCATTGTAGTAAGGTGCGTTCCTAATACTGTTCATGATCGGCTCGTTGGGAATTGGCATTCCAAAGACTTCATTGTCTTCACCTTTGGGAACGAATTTGAGATTTCCATGTCCGTGATCTTCTTCAGCAAGATGAAACGGAGACGCTGATCTTTGGTGAATGTTATGAGTTCTTCCTAAATGGTAGATGATTAACTTTGTAAACCAATAGTAGAGAATAACATGAGGTTTAGTCTTCTTCCCCTTCTAAGGAACAATGCTCAGATTGGCCTTATCTACGAGAAAAGTCTGTATAGCTTGTACAAATTCTTCCCACATGAGTTCAGCATAGTCAACATTCGTACTTGTAATTATACCCCAAAGCATCTGAAGAACTGGATATTTAGGCCTATCAAACCCAATCGTCTTACCTGCGAGACATTGGTTGATCATTGACAATATTGCTCTCCAGGGCTTATACAGGTTATTTACCGCCATTCTTGACACAAAGTGAATTTCCTCTATATAGCCCAACTCATTTACAAAGTCCATGATTGCATCACCCGACGGAGGTGACACAAACCAATGAGCTTGATCAATGGGTGTTATCTCTAAAGCTTCCCTTAGAAGAGATTAGTGTCCAATGTGAACCGATGTTCATCCAACTGAAAACTATAAGCTCCATTCTTTGCCTCATATGTAAGTGTATTCCAAAACTGTTGAATGTAGATAGATGGAACAAAAGCTGAGGCAGTGAATGCTCTGAAGAAGTTTGTGTTTTGCAGAATATCCACAGAGATCTAAAAGATTGGATTCTTTTGCTTCTTTTAAAGATCCAAGACAAAGTCACTCTTTCCAATAGGCACCCATGCAGCAAATGGAAGTATATATTCATCAGATCTTGTGGGAGCGAGAGCAGGAACATTCTCATTAGCCATGTTGTCTGCATAAAAATATCAACACAGATAGGCAGACATAACATGTAGTTGACGTTAGATGAGAACATTGGTCATGATGATTGACATGCTTCGATTGATTATGGTGAGATTGAGTCAATTTTGGTCAGAGATATCAGATGAACACTTACAAGTTAACAAGTCCCGGATGGGAGTTAATTAGGTAATTGTGCCTTTGGATTAGGCCGTAAGAGGGTATTGGGACTGATGGGCCAAAACTTTGAAAGTCTGGCCCAAACCGCTACCCTCTTGACACAAACCGCTGCGAGGTGGAATGAGTAAACCGCTATGGGGTGATTTGAACAAACCGCCACGAGAAAGTTCAGTTAAACCGCTATGAATATTTAATTCAATTTAATCAAATCGCTATGACCAAACAGCTACGAATATTATATTCATTTTAATCAGATCGCTATGACCAAAACGCTATGAATATTATATTTGTTTTAATCAAACCTCTATGACCAAACAACTACGAATTTTATATTCGTTTTAATCAAACCGCTACTAGTTAAGAAAAAATTTGAAATAGCGGTTTTGATTATTTTAATAATAAAAATAATCTTCATCAAACTGCTACCTCGTAGCGGTTGCCAGCTTTTAAATATATTGATTAATTATCAAACCGCTATCATGGCATATCTAAGCAAACCGCTATCAGGCAAAATTACCACCAAACCGCTATCTAGAAAAAAGATCAACGCTATCTAGATAAACAGATAAAACCGCTATCAAGAATAGAATACCAACAGACAAAAAACTACATATTAAACCGCTATTAAGAACTAGCAAACAAGCACATTCGAATGCCATTTTGAACACTACAGGACATGCATATGTGGGTTCTAATACATTCCTACTTGATTCCATGAACACATACACACTCAACAGCAACAAACAACAACATTTTACTACTAAAAGTCAACATACACTCAAAAATCATCATATTGGACGATCATGAGATTTAGGATCAAATTTGGACATTAAACTAACATCGTCTACTCCTAAACAACATATCTCAGCACTAAAAACTCAATTCCAAACACTCTATGGTTTTTCGATCAAAAACGAACTTAAACTAGATCAAGGCATCAAAATGTGACTGATTTATCCTAATCTAGTAATGATCGAGTGTTCTCTACTCCTATGCGCAGCTATCCCAATCACCAGTTAACAAGTATCCATAACATTTAAAGATTCGAATATAGACTTGGTCAAACCTAGTGATTGAAGCTATTTAAATATGTTTTGAGTTGATCCCTTTTACCTAAGGTAACATCTAAATGTATTGAATAAAGTTTAAGAATTACCTTAGCAAAAAATACAAAGGAAATCAAGAATCAAGAAAATCGTTCTAGGTGGAGGTTTGCGTGGAGAGAGAGAGAGAGTGTGAAAAAGTTTGACTGGTTTTGAAGTGATTTGACCAAAAACCCAAATCGCTACCTATTTATACTCCTAGTTTGGGATTTGGCAGTTTTGGTCCTTGAGGTTTCTAACTACATACATTTTCGGCTTAAAGGTTTTCTAAGGTTAAAGGAGTTTGGGAAATGGCAGTATTAGTCCTTCAAGTTTAATAGAGCTAGGAAACAATTAGCATATTGCACATAAGTCCCTGAACTCTTTAACTAATGACAATTTTGGCCCTTTGAGTTAAAAACAATTAACTCCCCCTCAAATTATAACCTCGTATTACTCCAAAACCTTTTCCATTAATTGTATGATGTGATCTAGAAACCTGTTTGATGCCATAAACTTGAAATCACTCTCCCCCTCAAACAATGACCCATTTTCTATTGAAAGAGTTGTAGTCGTTGTTTGAGTTGAAAAGTTTATTTTGAAAAACCTGAATTGATGAATTTCCAACAACACTTTACCACCGTGATTAACACAAATAATTTTTGAAGAATCAATTAAGAAGAAAATTATTTGGTTATAAAAGGAAGACTTCTCTTCCGAAAGAGGAAAAACGCACTGAAACGTACATTAATCCTTGGATGCACGGATATTAGTAAATGAGCCTGAGAAAAATGATTTACCCATTGTTAGGGAATAAGTGGTCGTATTGGCCGCATGCTTTCTAAATTGAAAAACGGGTTGCAGTCGGAAATAACTGCAAGCCATGAAGACATGTTTTAAAACAGTTTGAACTTCTGCTCGAACTTCATTTAAAGACCCGTGTCATTATTGAATGACATTTCTAGGTCCGTAAATGTTATCGATTTACAAAAGACATGTCTTGAAAAATATTTTTGGTATTTTCTATTTTTCTAATTTTTATGGTTTTTGTAGGTTTTATATTTTTGTATTTTGTTTTTGTGTTTAATTATATACAAATATACATAGGATATAGGAAGACCATCCTTTACTCCTCTTCTCCTTCCTGAAGACGTTTAAGGGTTTCCGGAGTCATACTCTTCATACCAAGACGCGGGAGTAGAAATTCGAACCGCTCTCTTGGTAATGCCTTGGTGAATATGTTCGCAAGCTGATAATCCGTCGTCACGAAGTATAATTCAACCACGCCCTTCTTAACTGTTCGAATGAAATGGTTCGGATAATCAATGTGCTTGGAAATGGGAGTGTTGGAATTATTGCAGCAGAGAGCAATGGCACTGCGATTATCAAATACATGGGAAATCTTTATTGAAGGAAAAAACCGTAGTCTGTCAGCTGTGACCTCATCCAAAGTATCTGAGTACAACATCGAGACATGGAAATGTATTTAGCCTCTGTGGTTGAGATCGTAGTGCTCTTCTGTTTCTTTGATGACCAGCTGACTAATTTATGACCAAGGAACTGAGCACTTCTTGATGTACTTCTTCGTGTGTCTTGATGTAACACCCCCAAATCTGGGGTGGTGTAGGGCAGCGGAATGTTGAATATCGATGGCGTTACTTCATCGATCAATAGCACAACGATATGTGAACGACCACTAAGTAAGTTTTAAAAAGATCATTGTTTTACAAAAATACATTGCTATTACATAAGCTCATGGCTTCAAATTGTTCGGCAATATAAGTAAAGATTTCGGTTTATAACAATTGTTCCCAAAATGTAATACGCCCAAATCTTTAGCATCGACTCTTCGAAAGAGTGACCCCCAATGTACCTTGGCACCTCGTGCCTTATTGACCTGAGAAAAACATGCTTAAAACGTCAACATAAAGTTGGTGAATTCATAGGTTTATGTATGCAAAACTGTAGGACCGCAAGATTTCCAAGTGTATGATTGAGCAACAGATGCAAACATCATAAAAAGTGATTACGTTTTCCTAAGCTCATGACACTGAAGCTCGACATGTATGAATGCAATAAATTTGCCAATAATGCCCATGAATGATGTTCTAACCCGAAACATCCCAAATCCGACATGTTATAACGTTCGTTCCCGGTGATAGCTAGTCACCCGAACGGGGATGTCAGTCCCAAATAGATCTACTCATAACATTCGCGCTTACAATCCAGTAATTGACAGTTCATGATAAAAGGGCTCAGTGGGTTATCGCTACTTAGGCAAACACGAAATCATAGTATAAAATGTACACTTGCGTCCAATTTGTAAACAAGCATGTTCTCACCCAAAGATGATAAATTATTTTTACAAATAATGTAAAACAATGGGTATGAAACTCACCTCAGTATGTAGTCCTCTGAATGATAAATATATCCAAGTATGAATCACACCGTCAAATACCTAAGTAAATACGGCCAGTCTTAGTCTACAAGTTTAGGCTAAAGACTCAATGTATAAACTCCAATAATTTGCTAGTTTATATATACTGTTATCACTTGTGTGGTGGTGTACATGTTTAATGTATTTGAAATTACTTGTTGGTTCTTGGGAAACGTACATGCGTTGTTAATAAATATTCATATTTATTAAGTCGTGTTTTAATCCCGTATAGTATCCGAATTGTAATTCGTCCGTTTCGCTAGTGTTTATATAATCACTTTGTTTATAAAATACCCTTAGGTTTTATATAATTACAAAACAGCCCCTAGGTTTATAAAATATATTCTATTTTACATTTCAAACCCTTAAGTTTTCATAAATACAACTGTTTGTCTCAACTTTACACAATTTACACTTTAGGTCCTTATATGCTTAAAATAGTCCCTTAAGTTCCAAAAGTGACCAAAACAGTCCCTTAAGTTACTAAAACAATGGGTTGACAGAATTTAACCCTCAAGTTTCAAAGTTTACATATTTAGTCCCTCAACTTTGTAAAAACCACATTTTAAGTCCATTTAAGGTCTAACAAGTGGCAACAAGTTTTATTAAGCTCCAATAAGCAAAGCCAACTGTTTTGGCTTATAAATAAGCTCGGATGAGCTTATTTAAGCTTATTGGGCTTATTGGACCCGTTAAGGCCCATCAAGCTATTTAATGATCCAATTAAGATTTTAAAGGTACAAAAGCACTTGTTAAGCTTATTTAAGTTACACAAATCAGTTAGGTTGAAAATAAGCTTGGGAGAGCTTATTGGAGCTTATTCGAGCTTGTTGGGCTTCGTGAGCACAATAACTCAAACCCGAATATTTTAAAAGGGCCCCTTGAGTGTTTCTAGTCTTATAAGCACATTAGAGTCTGTTTTGCTTGGTCAGCTTATCAAATAAGCAATAAGCTCTCGTTATTGGGCTGTTAGGCCCATTAAGGGTCCGAATAGGTTTTTGAGTGGTTTGACTTGACCCATTAGGGTCCATTAGCCTTACTTAGGTCTATTAAGCCCATTAAGCTTATACAGGTTCATCAATAAGCTGTTTTAAGCTTATTGTGAGTTTATGGCTCGAGTTGGACTCGTTAATGGGCTAGTAAGCCCATTAAGGGTTCGGCTAGCTTTTTATAAGTGTTTTAGGGTTCATGCGAATCACATAAGCATCTATAGTTCATTAATAAGCTCATATAGTTTATTTATAAGCCGTAGGCTAATGGGTAGTGGCCTATTGGGCCTTTTAGTAGGCTGTTGGGCCTAATAAGACCCGAACATAATCCCCTCTCGTTAACATTTATTAATCATTATTAATCACATGCATTCGTTTAAATAGTTAGTGAATGCTTTCCCAAGCCAAGTCGTTGCGTTTTCATTCAAGTGTTTACGTATAGAATTTGCGTGACCAAGTAAAATGAACCCATGATCACCATGATCCTTGTTCGTATATTTTGAATGATTGTTTAAAGCTTAACTTGATATTTTATCACGTTTTATACATGTTTGCACCACACAAGGCCTCATATACTTAATATACGTGCGTAAACCATGCATGGGTCAAACCATGCATGTTCGTGCCCACGTTAACCTTGTTACACACAAGGTAACGTGACTCTTTCCAACTAGACATGCTAAAACGACTAGAATATAGATAGATAGGAGTTTAGTTCGACTTACAATAGTCCTAGGCTCTTGGTTTTGGATTGAGAGGCAAACCCGATGCGTTTACACTTAAAACGTATATAACCCTAAGCTTTCAAAGCTTGTATACCCAATCCTAGCTCGTGCTTTCCTCTTGATATCCTTATAAGCGAACTTAAATGCTACCTTGAATCCTTAGGTTAATGTGGGTCGTGTTTGGGTCCGGTTGTGTGTATGTCGAATGAAACAAAGAGAAAGGAAGTTGGTTTATCTTTGAGAGAGAGTTTAAGTGTTTAGGAAATGTATCAAATGAACTAGTGAGTGTGTATTTATAGGCAAATGAACTAGTTAGGTTTCTTTAACCCCTCAACTAAACCAAACGAGCCCTAGATAGTGGTATTGGGGATTTCTAGTTAACTACACATGGTTTTCTTGCTAAACCACTTAGTACAATTCTTAATTGCAAGATAATGGTACATGATCTTCCAAGATTACAAAATCTTATGATTTGTGTGCTTTTTCCTTGGTTAACCGCAGCTAAGGGATCAAAGGAAGGAAAATGGGCATTAACTATTGGGTAACTAGCTAGTAAGAGACCATTAGGACAAGTTTTATTTAGCTAGATGAAGTACTAGTACTTTTAAAGATCATGACAAGATTTTCTAGCTAGCTAATCACAAGGGACGAATTATATGTGGGTTTAACTTACCCTATCAGCCTTGGTGGTTTATGAACACACAAATTGTACAAATTTTGTGTTTATGGAGTAAAAGTGGGTATTGGTTTGAGTCTAGGTAAGTCTAGGTATTTTCGGGGTGTGTCCGAATGTATTTTATTGTGAAACGTAACCCTTTTACGTGACCAATAAAAATAAAACACACAAAGTTAATAATTATCTTCTTAATAATTATATTTTACTTGGTTGATGTAAACCTTAATTTATTTGATGACCGTTTACATTAAATGATTATTTCTAGTCTACGCGATTTTGCTTAAAAGTAAATATTAAAAGTAAACGTGTATCGGACTAAAATAAATAGTGACGAATAATAGGAGTCGTAAAATGACCTGAAATTGAGAAATGTTACACTTGACAACCTGCATGGTCCGCATCTGCATAGTCCGTTAGTGCCATAGCGGTGTCTTTCGGATACCAAAGTCCCCAATTAATGGTTCCTCGGATACCGATAGACCAGTTTAAGTGCTTCAAGGTGCTTTTTGGTAGGCGGATGCCATGATAGCTAGACACATGCATTTAGCGAAATACAGTGGTGTCTGCTGGCAGTGAGATACATGAGGGAGCCGACCATACTACGAAATCAAGTCTGGTCAACTAGAATCCCTAAGGGGTCCTCATCAGTTTAATCGATCACCATTGGTGTCATCAACATGGTCCACGAATCCATCTAAATTTTTTAAGATTTTCTAGAGCAAATTTTGATTGATTATAAAAATGCTCCGGATTTTGAAAACTTGTAATTACCTAGGAAAATAGTTATTGTCCCATCATTGACATTTGGTGGATAATTTAGATCATCTTATTGGAAATATGTACAGGCTTTAGGGGTCGGTCGAGGCAAATATGACTATAAATCTACATTATTTGATCATGATGATTATGTTTGCATGTTTTCCGATGTGAATTATGTCAGGTCAACTGACACCATTAGAAACTTGTTGTCCGGAAGAAACCGTGACAAGGTGTCGTACCACACCCGAGGAGCCTGCTTTAAAACTATATAGAGCATTATTTAGACGATAAACATGTGTCGGATGGTCTGGATCAACGAAACCCTCTGGTTGACTAACATAGACTTCTTCCTTCAACTCGTCATTAAGGAATGCTGTCTTGACATCCATTTGATAGATGGTCATGTTTTTACTGGCGGCATTGGCGATGAATATTCTTATAGTCTTGATGCGTGCAACCGGTGCAAAGGATTCCTTGAAATCAATTCCCTCCTCTTGTTGATATCCCTTGGCCACCAACCTTGCCTTGTTTTTTAGAACATCACCGTACTCATCAAGCTTAACTTTGTAAATCCACTTGAGAGCTATAATCATGACACAGTCTGGTAGTGGTACTAATTCCTATACTTGAAGTCGATCAAATTCGTGAATCTCATCTTGCATGGCTTGAAACCATCAATCTTCAGTTATGACAGATTTGAAGTTCTTTGGTTTGACTTTTGACAGTACAGAGTTATTGATGTGTCGTTGTGTGGTGTATCTTTTATTGTTTCAAGTTTTAAATTTATATTTTGCCGACTCAACCAAAAACAACACTTTAACGGGCAATGTACCCGATCAGTAGTAGGTTCGTGGTAAGTAGGGTGTCGATCACTGAGAGCGAGGTTAAATCTATCAATTCAATTAATATCTTGGTTATCTAATCTATGTTAATTCTATTCTAATCCTATGTTAAACCTATGTCAGTCTAAATCCTAATTCTAACGGGAAAAGGGGGGTTTTCAGCCTGAGAGACTGGCACGGTTTGGTTGGTAACTACAATCAATTCAAGACACTGTTACCCACACAAGCTAATAGACAAAAGATAAAAGAGCGGTCGAACCTTATATAAGAAAATTGTATTAACCATTATTAATCTGATTCGAACGTTGGTTTGTTTTTTAAGTGCAGTGATTCACTTCTCTCGAGGTGCATATCTTTCTTAAGATTAGGCGTTTACATCATCCTAAGAAACTAGACACATTATTCTGATAAATTAAAGCATCTGCATAAAGCATCCTTATTTGCTTATTATAATCTATCTTAGGGATTAAAGCAATGGTGATCTTGTTAAACCCTAGCTCATAGAGACTTTACCCACTTACCGCTTAATGGCAATCTATACACTAGTAGTCCACTTGTCCAACTATCCAATGGAATCAGAACGTTATTTGTTGAATTATCTAGGTCACCTGCTAGTCAACACGATCAATAAACCATCGACAATATCCAATTAACTAGTTAAGCCTGAAGCGTATCCTAGACACAGACTTAGAAGGACAATACTTGTGTAACTATTATTCTAGATGTATAAATTACTATATGGAGAGCTATCCCGGACTCTAGATCCGCTTGGTCCACTTTGCTAGATCCAGTTGAATGATAGGTCGCATACAAAAGCGCGTAAACAAGTATAAATTGATAAACATAAACAAGCACTCAACGATAAATCAAGAAATCAATATAAACAAATACCAAACATTCAGATCTTCATAATAATGGCTAATACCCAAAGGTATTAGCCTTCAAACGTCATAATAAATACAAGAGTAATAATTTAGCCAAGGTAAACTAACCGAGTTAACGAATGATACCAAAAACTAAATGATTACAAAAGTATATGGAATTACACGATGTCTCCTATGGAATTGAATACGTTGCTCGACCTCTTCTGCTCTTTTGCACACTTAGATACTCGTTTGGAGTTTTCATATAAGGTCTGGAAGTCGGTTGGATACGGCGTATCCATGTATTGGATACGGCGTATTGGGGATTTCTTAGAGTAGGGACCACGTTTGATATCTTCCAGAATATTATATTGATTCCATATCTTGAATACGGCGTATTGAGTCCTCTGGATACGGCGTATTGATCTTTAATCTTCTGTGGTCTTTGGTGAGTGCAGGCACGGATACGCCGTATCTTCCTTGATGGATACGGCGTATTGGTCTTCAGAACAGTAATCTTCAAAATATCTTCATTTAAGCTCCAGAATGCGCGCCTTTTGCTAAGTTTCACCAATTACTCCATAATTACTGTAATTCTCAAATATAAATGATTAAGTAACAATTCTTTGCAATAACTATACAAAATGGGTTAATATCGTGGGATAAATGATGCTATAAAATAGACGTTATTTGATGTCATCAAATATCCCCCCACTTGAATCCTACTTGTCCTCAAGTAGCCTTTAGAAGTTTACAAAAATGTATCCCTTAAGGATATTTTCCGTTAAAGCACTTATTCGATCTATTACAAGTACACAACCAAACACCTCACGAAATAGGAAGATGAAAACACTCAAATCACTCAACTAATCTATGTGGTAACATGTAACTAATTCGCTCAATTGCTCGGTCGTGACGAGTATTCTATCATAAGCTTGGCAAGGATACACATCTCCACCACTAAAGCCAAGGAGTAACAAGTTTATAAAGGTAAATATAGGTTTTTTATATGGAAAGGCTTACGGTTGATCATTCTACAATCTTTCACCAGAAGTACCACTCCAACAAGGCAGCTGAAGCACACATACATAGCCGTAATGACGGAATAGACATGTGTGTTCGATCACATCCCCATTCGAATTTAACCAACGGTTAGGATGAAGAATGATATAGGGTAGGAACCTTTTAACTTTCACCAAAAGTCATAACCTACGAGGGTAGCTAAGACATGCATACATGGCCGTAACGACGGAATAGATATGTACGCTCAAACAAGTCCTCATTCGCATAAAACCAGCGTAATTAAATAAAATATGGATAAATATATAATAATTATGTAAATAATAAAACCTGATTTTATTCCATTTGAAATGCCCTAGGACTCGGCCAAACTCTTATGTATATCTTTTATTCACTTTCATTTTACTAAATCCTAAAAACAAATACCACCGAACCCTAAATAAATTAAGTGGCGGCACAAAGAATTTTTCCAGGACTTGTGCGATTTTTCTAAGATCATTTGAAGGCTAAGGAGTGTGGGAAAAATAGTGGGAAGCTTGGGGAGTGCTTGATTCGATTTTTGGTATTGTTTTGGGTTCGAAAATCACAACCGGGTTCATAAAATCATAAAATCATCAAGGGCCATCAAAGGTAATTTTATAACTCATATTTCATCATATTAATATGTTATATACCTGGGAAAAATGTTCATGCACTTTATTTTGATTTTATAAATTGAAACATATTCAAAACCCTAATTTAGAAATGAAAATGAAATCGGCATATAAAATAATTGTAAAATTTATTTTATATTTTTCTGAGGTTGTTCATACCTCATATAACTCAGAAAAATTGTTGGAATAATTTATAAATGATTCGAATAATTGTTGAAGATTTATTTGTGTTTACCGAATTCGAAAATAAGGGAAAAAGGAAAGAAAATGGTTAAAATGAATTAGGGTTAGGGTTTTGTTATTTTTTCCAGGTGTAATTAATGCCAATGATTGGGAAATAATTGTGTTTGTGATTGGGGAAAATTTGATTAGGGTTTTGTGGATTTAAATGTTAGCCGATTTTGGTATAAAAGGTATAAGGACTTGTTTTGTAATTTCTGAAACTTTGGGGTCTGATTTAAGCATGTTATTATATTTGTTATGATCTGAGAAAAATAAGTTGGGGGGTAGAAAATGTCATTTTGATATTATTTATGTAAACCTTACTATTTATAGAAACCTGCTATTTATAGAAACATGCTATCTATGGAAACTTACTATATATAGAAACCTGCTATTTTTAGAAAGTCTATTTTTGGGAAGTTTAATTATGGAAACTTATTAAATCAGGAAAGTTATCATTTATGGAAAGTTAATTAAGGAAAGTCTATTTTTGGAAACTTACTATAATTAGAAGCTGCTATTTTTGGAAAGTACCCAATATAACAAGAACACTAATCATGAAACATACTAATCATGGAATATGTTAATCATGGAACGTACTAATCAAGAAATCATGCTAATTATAGAAAGTTACTAAAAATAGAAAGTTACTAAAAATAGAAAGTTACTAAAAATAGAAAGTTACAAAAAATGGAAAGTAACCTTAATCATGAACAAGTAACTTATATATGTCCTTTAACCATAGTATATTCGCATTAAGCAGGAGTAGTTTCCATCTTCTTATCCATCTCTTTCCGTTACTGCTGGACATAAGGTACGGATATTCCGTCCTTTCAGTAAGGACATTCTTTCTTTTCATGATTCATCCCCAGAACTGCTATGCTTCCCCATTTTTTATGTCTTGGCCATGACCTTTACATTTTGGATTTTTCAAGACTTTATTCTATTGCCGCAGAATATATATACTGCATGACCAGATTACATGACTTACCGACCTAGTCATGGGAGGTACCATGACCGTGACACATGAGGCACCTGTGTCACGACTCTTTCGCGTTGAGAGGATTTCACGCGGCGTCCCTTTTTCATGTTAACTAGATTAAATTTCATGTTTGGGAACCATCTATTATTCATGGGCGTATGGGTGCAACCTAGTTTTTACATATGTTTACGACGTTCATGGTGATTGGGTTGGTGTGTGCTCTACCAATCTCATCACTTGGATCTGAGTACCCTCCACCCCCTATTTAATTATAAAGAGGTCACCCCTCTATTACATGTTGAGGCAGCCCCTCTATTATATGCATGTATTCACGACATTATTATTATGACATGTATGATTATATGAGCTCGTGGGCATTCCTTATTATTTATGTTTATACTATCCATGATATTTCATGACATCTTTACTTCGTATTACCATGCTTTACATGTTTATTTCCTATTCTTCATGACGCATTCTCCAGGTTTCCTCATGACACTTTTGATCTTTCCGCTACTTTGTATTTACTATCCAGGATTCATACTTATTAATTACATTGTTATTATATCCTTGGAATCACTGAGCGTTGATGACTCATCCGTATTTTCTTCTCATTCTTATAACGGCAGGTATCTAGAGGGAGATTGGGCATGAAGAGAGTGTGTGCTTAGGAAGTGACCTATTTAGCCTTCCTTTCTTTATAATCGCAGACATTTTGATGTGCTATAACTATCTTGACACATGTTTTCGTCCTTTAGAACTTCTTTTAACGTATTCAAGTTGATCTCATAATTGGGACCGATGCGTATTGATTCCGGCTTTCCATCCCACATTGCCTATGTTTATCATTTATGACTTTATGCCTTTATTATGCTTTGATATGACACCATGATTATGACGTTTCGGCCTCCTTTCCGGAGTGGGTCGTTACATTAACCAACCCTTGAAACCTTCTTAGAATACCTTAAGTATGATGTGTATATGCTTGTATAATCTTAGAAAATCAAAGTATGGATTTGTTTGTATGGCTTAAATGAGCCGTGGGTTTTGGACTAGGCAAGGAAGAAAGAAAATGAATTTTTGTAAGTAAAGAGTAAAGTTTACTTATGCATGCATGTTATATATAGAGAAAATATCTTACTAACCTAACCATGGTTACTTTCTAACCCTTGCTCAAGGTTAACTAACCAAGTGACTCATGGTGTAAGAGTTAGCTTCCTAGATCTTTCCTAAATATCTAGATATTATGCAAGATGATAAGTCTTGGTCATAACCTTAAAATTTCGGCATATATATATGTATATGATGTTATTTTAATTATTTTGGGTATTGGGTATAATCGTGGGTATTCGTTTAGGCGTAGTTAGGTTTTGGAACTTCCGGGAATGCCTAAACGCATTTTATCGCGAAACGTAAGCATTTTACGTAGCCAATAAAAATAAGATGAACAAAGTTATTAATTATCCTTATAATAATCATATAACACTTGCTTGATGTAAACATTTAATCGAGATAGATGGCCACGTTTACATTAAATTTTCCATTTTCAGTTTACTCGATTTAACATAATGTTTAAGGTTTAAGAGGTAAACGCGTAAAACCCTAAAAATAAATTTATGAAATTTATTAACGTCGTAACCTTTGTTCCTTAAACCACGAGGTGTTATAGTCTCCCCCCTAATTGAGCCTTGTCCCAGGCTTATCACATATACAGAACGCACTTGACGACGTGTAGTCTAGGTGAATAAGGTGTGGATATTTCTTTCTGAATTGATCTTCACGTTCCCATGTAAACTCAGGACCTCTCTTGGAGTTCCATCGAACCTTGACTAATGGGATACGGCTTCGCTTCAAACCGTTTAACTTCATGATCTGTGATCTCTATAGGTTCCGCGCCAAACTGAAGCTAGTCAATCAAAATGAAGTCCATCCAACGGAAAGGCTAATGAGTGTTCGTCAGCATGACCTTCTTTAAGTTTGGATACGTGAAATGTATTATGAACTCTGCACATCTCCTCAGAAGCTCGAGCTTGGTATGAGCAACGTCTCCAACCCTTTTTATTACCAATGAAAGGTCCCACAAACCTGGGATTTTAATTCTCCCCCGTTAGGGTGCCAAAACGTACAACCCCTTTCCCACGGCAAAACCTGAGCAATCACTTATCTCCCACCTCAAACTCCATTCGGCTTAACCGCTTTAAATCAAAGCGTAGCTCATTATTTATGAGCCTATCACGAGCAGCTTGCATCTGTTTAACTTGAATGATTTTCTCAGTTGTCTCATGGAACTATCTCATCTTCTTGACCGGGATGCGATTGAACTTCCCAAACCAAAAGCCCAACAAACAGGCGAACGACATTTTCAACCGTAAAGCAAGTGCCTCAAAAGGGTTCACAGCCTATAATGCTAGCATGATAACTGTTATTGTATGAAAACTCGACCAATGGCAAATGTTTAACCCAATGGTATGTGCTTAATTACACATACCTTTTACCTTTAAAAACGAGCTAAAATAACCAAAAACGGACTTAAAATGCCAAATATATGCTTGTTTTGCTAATTGTGTTGTGCAGGAACGGATAACTAAGAAAAGGACGAAAAACAAAGCCAAAACGACAAAACCGGACTCGGAATGGAAAAGACTGTGAAAGACAAAGCCAAATCGAAGCCGGAAAGTCAATTGGTCAAAGACAAAGTCAACCCAAGTCAACCCCGAGGCCAAAGTAAAAAAAATATAAGTTTAGGGACTAAAATTGCCAAACCCCTAAACTTATATGTGAAGAAGAAAAGAGGAAAAGAAAAGAGAAGGGCCAATTTGCCAATTGAGCAAAGTAACAAGTGGGGGGGGCAAAACTGCCAAGTCCCCATACTTGTACCACCCAAGGACGTGGGGTGCAAAGAGTTATATAACTCTTGGGGACTTGTTTTGCCAAGTCCCCAAAAGTTATATAACCACAAGGACGAATTGTGCAATAAAACATATAACCATGAGGGGCTAACTTTGCCAATCCCCCAAACCCACACTCTGTTATAACTCAAACGTTTTTTCCCGCCCTTGTTTTCCCCCCAACACAACTCACGTTGGGTATACCCGTTTTTACCCGTGGTTTCTCTCCAACCACCATGGGTACCCACCCCCCCCATCCTCCACTACCTTCCCAAATTATAAATGGTGCCATGTTTGTGCAATCCCACACCTCCCAAGGGCCTATTTTTTTCGACGACCAAGATGACCCATAGCAAGAATGAAGGGCCAAGTATTTAGAGGCTATGAACCACTCACACAACAAACACAAACCTTTTGTGTGTCTACAAACAAGCACAACAGCAAAACCAAGAGGAAGACACAAGCATAGTCGAATTTTCCTATAAATAGCTTTGTAAAGCCATTGTGGCTAATAGTTAGTTTATGTATGTCGTTTTAGTGTAGTCTTAAAAATAGTTTAAGTGTTTTTAAGTTAATTTCTTTTATGCACTTGTAATTCTCAGTTTTAATGAAAATTTAAGCTAATTTTACTCAATAAGCTCTCAATAAGCTCTTTTGAGCTTATTCCTTTTCATAAGCTCAAATTCAGTTTAAGATTTGTTAAAAAGTTATTCATTGCTAGTTTTGTTTGGTTCAAATCAAAACATGATCATGTGAGTGCATTTGATTCACTTTGGAAGCTACAAGGAACAATAAGCTTAAATTCAGCTTATTGAGGTTTAGAGGCTGAGGAGCCATTAGGTTCAGGTTTTAGGCCACTCACTCAACAAGAGTGGCTTAGGTCTGAGACTACGAAAAACTCAGGTTTCATTTTCTTAAAATTTCATTTTAGCATCAATATAGCTTATATAAAGTAGCTTATTACTTTGTTTACTTTGTGCTAAATCCTGTTAAAAAAGTTTAGATAGTTTATAATGTTCAAAGCTTTTGAATTGTTTAGTGATAATTCATGTTTGTTTACATTCTTTTAAATTCCTGTCATAAGTAGTAGTATAAGCAATAGAGACCTAGCTAAGTTTCTGACATAAGATAGGAATTTAAAACGCAATAGTTTGATTAGACTAGAATTAGTAACAGTAGATAAAAGGTTTAAGCAGTTTTAGTTTTTAAATTAGATTTTAAGTCCACTTTGGTTTGGGACAGTTTACATAAAGGGGTGTTTGGCATAAGCCTAAAAATGGGTCAAAATGGTTGTGGTATGGGTTATGGCAATTGAAATAGGTTTAGTTTAGATTAATAAGCTTATTTAAACTGTTTTCAAAAGTTTTAAAGGTTTAAAATTGTTTTCCAAGGTTTTCTAAAACCATTTTAGAAACTGTGAGATTTTTAAGATCACGCACAATGTGTTATTTTGGTTAAGCACTGTGGTTTTTTATGAGTTGTGTCATCAAAAAGTGTGTGGTTTGTGGTGTTAAAGGAGCTGTAACAAGCTCCTTTGTCTTGTGACTTTGTAAGTCAAAAACACCCAACTCTCTTTGTGTCACAGTTTTAACAAACCCCAAACACCTTTTTCACTATCAAAAATAAGCAAGTAAAATTGATTTTTAAAAGCTCAAAATTGGTGCACAAGCTGTTTAGCTAGAGACACTTAATCTGTTTTAGCTTATTTGTGTGTTTAGAGACTTAATTGACAGCTTAAAATAACTTCAAATAACCCTTTGAGATTTGCCTTAAAGCTCCCCTGTGCAAAGGGAGACTTTATGGCTTTATTTTTCTCACCATTAAGAGCATTTAAGCCTAAGTATTTTGTGTTTATTTTTTAAGAGCTTATAGGCTCTCCTATAAGCCTCTTAAGTTTCAAGCTCTTAAATACAGGCTTATTTGAAGGCTTAATTATAAGCCGACCAACTAGCCCTTGACTGTTTTTTTAGCTTAGTTAGTGTAAAGGATAGCTTATTTTATATCTCTCTGGCTTATGAGCTTATTTCATAAGCTCACTTGTGTCCAAATAGCGTTATTTAGAATAGATTCGCCCCTTTTGCTTGTTATTTTCCTTTTCTCCTAGCTTATTTGTTCAACACTTAAGGTTTTTTTGCCCGTAGCTTAATTTTTAGTAATTTCTTTCTGTCAAAAATAAGCTGTTACAAGGCATATTAGTTTAGCTTGTAACCTTTCAGTTAATTAAAGTTTGTTAGACTCCCTTTAGCTTATATTTGTCCGAAGTCTTAGCTTTTTCGACCAAATGACCAAAAAGACTAGATTTTTTTTTAAGCTTTTAAGCCCTTTAAGCATTTCTGCCAACTTTAAAGCCTTGATTACAATGCTGATTGAGTGCTTTTCGAGAAAAGGTGTAAATGTACAAAGTTGTTAATCCCCACTATCTTAACAATTTGCTCTTTGAGTTTTCGAAAAAAAAAAAGGGTAATACACTTCTTGGCCCGGGTGAGCGAAGACTCGAACCCGGACCTAGCGATACATCCCCCATTTCTACACACACACTCTACCACTGCGCCCTTGGGACTTTTTTCGTTAAAGACTCAATGGCTAAATACTTGATAACACATATTTTTTCCAAATAAGCCTATGAAGCTGAAAACAGCTTATTGGGCGGCTATTTGTTAAGCAACTTGGTGGTATTCCCCTATTTCACCGTAAGACCATTAAAAGTATCTAAGTATTTTTTGTAAATTTTTCACAGAATATCGATAAAGTTTAATAAATATTTTTTATAATTTAATTTTAGATTAAAGTTTATTTTAAATTCATAAAAAATACAAAAATTATCAAAAAACATATTTGCTTTTTTAGAAATTTTCTTTTGTCATCTAGTTGTAGGAAAAATATAAAATGTTTTCGTAGGTTCTCATTTTTATTACAATTTGTCATCTTGTTAAAGAAGCTGCCGGGGTACGGGATTTGTTTGACCTCGTTTTTGGGTCAAAACCGAACTCCGTTTGTCGGTCTAGTTCTTTTTCATTCTGTGTATTTTGATCGTAGAGTAGTTTAGAAGCAAAAATTTCTTCTTAGGGTTATTTTTAAAGGTTTTAGGTTTTCCCCCTTTGTTCGGGATTCGTGCTTTCGTTTTTTAGCTTAAATTCATAATTTTTAGGTTTTTCTTAAACGTTTTTGTTCGTTATCATCTAATTTGACTTTTTCAACTTCCCAAACTAATTCCTTCCTTCAAACTCAAATCTTCGATTGTATCGATTTTCCAGTCCAGCCTCGTTGGGGATAAACGACCCGGGAACACTCTATACTACTTCTCGGTTTTATTGATTGTTGATTTTTATACTTATATATATATTTTATATTTTATTATATATTATATATATTTATAGTGTAAACATCACCAATCAATTTTTGGCGCCGCTGCCGGGAGGACCTTTGGAAGCCAGACTATCGTTTACGATTGATCAATTCGGTTTGAAACTGGGAATAGTTTTTCTTTTATTATAAAAATAAAAAAAAAATACAAAAATATTTTTCATTTCTTTTAGTATAATTATCAGATAAAAAACCAAATAAAACCAAAAATATAAAAACATTGTCCCATAAAAATAAAAATAAAAATTATTCACAAATTGGAAAATACCAAATATAAATATTCTCAACTTCGGTATTAACATAAATAACTTTCCGGTGAACTTGTTGGATCCCAACTCGAACAAAAGTTTAAAAAACTTCCTTTTGTGTCTACTACGACTGTACGGCTCCACCTTGAAGAAGTAAACAAACGCTAAAGTGGTATAAGTGAGGTTGTTCCTTATGAAACTAACGACCCGAAAGGAGAAATCAGCTTCTCGCTATTCCTACCCCTCCGCTCACCTGTGAGTTTATCTTATTTGGAGAGCCTACCGTTGAAGTAAGTAGATTAATTTATGGTTTAAGTTGTTCTTATCTCATTTGTCCTTTTAAAATCAATTGTGAATAAATCTTTGAAAACAGCCATAAAAAAAATTAGTGTAAATTCTTCTTTTTATCTTCTATTTTGAGTGGCATGCCGCACCACACTCTTCAAAATGCCTATCTCAAGCCCGTATTTCATTCCAGAACCTCCTGTCCCCGTTAGCCTTTGTTTGAATCATCCAATCTTGATAAACCTGATAATCCTCGCCATAGTTACATGGCTGAGTACTCGTACTAATGGCGCAATTGCTGCTCTAAGCACCCACCGAGGGTTACGAGGATGCGTTATAGTTACTCCGGAAATCACCGCTAATAACTTTGAGATCAAGCATGGTCTTCTAAATCATGTTCAAAAAGCAAGCAATATTTTTAGACACGTAAAGAAGACGCCACATGCTCACATCCGATTTTCACCCAGATCACTTCTACTATGAATATTCCTGAACGTACAAATACGTCGGTTCAAACTTATGCTTTTCCCGTTTTCTCTCGAAGGGGCAAAGCCCGTGATTTGGCTGGAAAAAAAAAAAGAACCCCCCTCGATCGATTGAAACATGGGATGATCTTTTTTCGAATTTATTATCAAATTCTTCTCTCCCTCTAAAACGACAAGTCTCAAAAATGAAATCACTACAATTTCAGCAACAACTTTATGGACTTTTTTATAGCATTGGAGCCTGTTCAATGATCTTTTAAGGGAATGCCCTCATCATTGGGTATTCAGAAATGCATCAACCGATCACATTTCTTATAATGCCCTAAAACTCAAATGATCAAGGGATTCATTGAAACTCAGCCTGCCAGTTTTTTGGTAACTTCTTAGACAAAATGCCATCGAAATGTTTAAAAAAATCATCGAGAGCAATTCTAAGGTACATCATCAAGGAACCAAAGCTGTTGTAGCTAAAATGAGTACAGCACTTCCACCCAAGCGAGTCCTCATCTGATGTTGCTGAACTCAAAAGAGACATGGTTCGTCGCATAAATTCTCAGATAATAAAAAGAACCAAACCCCAAGGCTTCCGCCGCCCGTAACAAGCGGTGAACAAAGTTGTGAACTTTGGTGAGTCATTCTTATCAAACGTCCACCACAAAACCGCAACATGTAACCCACGACAATAATCCAAGAATGTATCCCAGGCCGCTGCGGCCAATTTCAACCAAGCTAATTATCTGGTTATAGACTCCGATGGTCTCAAATCAAATACGACCTCTAACGTCTCCTGGTTTTTCCTCCCATTCGAATCCTCATGCAAATAGTCAAAACAATTCAATCGAGTAAATCAACTTCAATCAAAACAGAGGAAACAATTTCAACCAAGGTCAGATTTATCGACCTCTCGGTTAATCAACCAGTAGCATCATCACCCAGTAGCTCATCAAAGGACCCTGCTCTCAGACACACGGGTTCAAAAACAGATTTTGAAAGATAATGTCACAGCCAATGATGCAGTGTTGAGAAACATGCAAAACCCAAGGTCAAAACCTGCAATCCCAAATGCAAATTGACTGACAGGCTTTTAAAATGTGTTACCTCAGGCTAATACAAAACTCTAATTCCGGTTCTGCAAACGCCTTCCTGTAATACTGTACCAACCCAAAGGAAGATATTAAAAGGTAACCACTAGACCCGAAGTGTGTTACCACCAAGTACCGAAAGCAGTTAATCAAGATGCCGAGGTGAACAAAGGACACGATGCCTTAGCTCTTGCCTTTAAGGTGAACTGCTAATAAGCAGAAAGGCACCGAAGACGTCCAATCCCCTGTTGTTCAATTCAGACTCGTAATCCCAAATCCTGAGCCCAATGTTGCTCCATGTTGGTTACTACTGTCCAGTTTCCTAAAGCATCAATGTTCCATTCCATCAAGGAAAGAAATGATGAAAGCGCAAAAGGAAAAAGCTAACGACCAAAACGAGGAAATTATATGAATCTTTAGAGTTTAAGTTTCGAGATTACTTTAACCGATGCTGATGCTCATAAACCCAAAATTGCTTCGACTTTAAAAACCTTAATTGAAACAAAGAAAAATTGAGCGAATTGGCAAGAACTCCATTGAATGAGACCTATCATTCGGTCAACCATCAACCAAGTTACCAAAGGAAACTAGGAGACGCCCTGGAACGATTTCTGATTCCATGTGAATTTTAACGGGAATTACTACAAGCAACGCACTGGCCGTTCTTGTGCGAGCAATATCACAATGCCTTATTCCGTATGGAAAGATCTTGCTTTTTTTCTTTTTTTCCCGAATAACCCCCCAAACTTGCATGACGCCCTAGAGCTAGCAGATTCGTTCAATCACTGAACAATCGTATTGCTAAAGACATCCGTCTAATGGTGGGAAAGATCCAATATCCAGCTGACTAACAAAATCGTATTTGTTGATTTTTGAACCAGACCCCCGAGTAACCTCAAATTCCTGGCGATGTTTCATGAAAACTATTCATAGCTTTTGATATATGTTTATGAAGGTGAGATACCCTTCGTGTTTTGGCAAAGGAGCCAATCACATTCAATCTGGACCAAACTTCAAAAATACACAGCTGATTACAACCATATGACGGTAAACAAAATCGCCGTCATTGATATTCTTTGTTGATGATTAATCTCAAGAGTCCTAGGAGATTTCAAACGTGATCGCGAGTGGCAATCCCACTCCATTTTAGAGCCTATTGTTCTACTCTAACTTGCTATCTCCAAATCTCACTCTTTTTTCGAGGGACAAGTGATTTCTCTTAATGGAAGAAGCAGATTCCGTTTCTGCTCTATAAGATGATTCCAACTTCATCTGAAGTTGATCCCAACTATTAGAATCCTGAGGGGACATCTCTGCTTCTAGAAGCAATTTTGAACATGAACACCACCCCCCGCCTCCTAAACGCAAGAACAATTATTATGCCTGGAGTTAGGAAAGAACTCAAACTCTGTGAAGCTAAAACCGTTGAATCTTCCGTTGATGAACCTCCCGAGGTTGAACTCAAGGAACTCCACCACCACCTTTATAAACCTCATTGATACGCATTTTTAGAGGTGACGACAAGTTACTTTGACATGAATTTGCTAAGACTTAAAAGGATGAGCAAAAGTCATGCACTACTCAGGTTCTCAATCCCACAAGCTAGCATCGCTTGGAAACACGACCGATATCAAAAGGGTGTTTAGCACCAGAATTTTGTAACTCACAAAATTCTTAATGGAAAGAGGACTAAGAACCATCAGGTGCAGAAGTCATAGAAGGGTAAACCCAAAAATACCACGAGTAATCAAGAAGGGAGGTTGAAAAACTCCTTGACGCTGGATTGCATTTACCCCCATCACGACAGCCCTTGTTGAGCCCGGTAACACCTGTGTACCTAAGAAAGAGGTATGGCGGACCGTCATCACAAATATGAGAATGAAGCTGAATTTTTTCCTACTCGATTGGTTACGGATGGCGATTATGTATGATTACAGTAAAACTTAATGAAGCACCCGGAAATACCACTTTCCATTCCTTTATGGACCAAATGCTCGAAAGACTATCAGAAACGAATACTACTAATTTCCCGATGGCATCTCGGTTATTTTCCCATTATCCCAAATTGACCCAAAAGGATCAAGAAAAAGGACAAACCTTTATCATGCCTATACTGGAACATATTGCTTATCGTCGCATGCCTTTGGCTAATGCAATGCTCTCTGGCACGTTCCACAATATGTATATGCAATCTTCCACGATATGATTGAAAAAACGGATGGAAGTATTTAAGAGACTTTTCGGTTCTATGGGGACTCTTTCTCTACGTTGCCTATCCCATTAGAAAAAGAATGTTTGAAAGCGGAGTGAAGACACAATTTATCTTTAAACTGGGAGAAGAGCCATTTTAATGGTGAAAGGAAGGCATTGTTCTCGGGTAAGACACGAAAATTGCTAAGTCTGGACTTGAGGTTGAGAGAGCTAAAGTCGAAGTAATAAGCTAAACTATAAACTAATCCCTATCCTACTTCTGTCAAAGGAGTCCGTATTTCCTTGGCAAGAGAAGCCTGTTTGTTTACCGACGATACATTCAGACTTCTCGAAAATCGCCGTCCTATGACTCATTTTGCTATGAAAAAGAGACCCCCTTTTTCTTCTCTAAAGTGTATTCGATTTCTTTAATACACTAAAAAGAAAATTGACTGAGGCTCCGATCTTAATTGCTCACCGACTTGGACTTGCCCTTTGAATAACTGATGTGCGATGCTAGCGACTTCGCATTGGGATCAGTCCACGGCAAAGAAAAAACAAGCATTTTCCAACCTATACACTATGCTAGCTAAGACTATGAATGAGAGCTCAAACTCATTACACTACTACTGAAAGTGAATTTACACCGCCTAGTGTATGCATTTGAGAAATTTCTGGTTCCATAATCTTTGTTATGTCCAAAAGCAAAGTGTATACGACCATTTCTGCCATCAAGTATCTTTTTTGCCAAGAAGGATGACAACGGCAAGACTCATGCGTTGGATCCTATTGAGCTCCAAGAATTATGATATATGAAATTCGAGACAAAAAAGAGCTAGAATCTCGCGAGCCGATCATCAGTCCTAGACTTGAAATCCGCACAAGACAAACTCGAGAACAAAGAGAAATCTAATGAAGCATTTCCTCTCGAAACTCTTGGTTTTTCTATTGCTCTCAAGAATCAAAGGACTTCCCATGATTGCCGATTGTTGCAAACTCACCATCGGGAAAAGTACGTTATCAAGGGAATGGACATCACCAACAAAAAAATAAATTCTTCAAGGATGTCAATCATTATTTTCTGGGATGATCCCATCCTGTTTAAGATCTGTCTGATCGAGGTGATTAAGAACATTTGTGTTTCTGGGCAAGAATGCCTTAGACATTTCCAAAAAAGCTTTGCCATAGTGTGACCTACTGGGGACACAATGGTGCCAAGTTAACACAGCAAGAAAAATCTTCGATTCAGGATTCTATAATCCCATCCATCTACAAGGATGCCCATGACTTTGTCACAACCCGTTGTGACTTGTCAACGTCAAGAGAAAAATTACGCAACGTGATGAGATTCCACAAAACTCCATCCAATTTGCTAAATCTTTTGACCATCCGGTGCCATTGAATATAAGGCCGATCACCATTCTTCAAGAGGGAACAAGTACATACTCGTGGCTGTTGACTACTTGTCCACAATGGGTTGAAGCAAAAGCGCTACCCCACAATGAATGCCCGATTTTTTTGCAAATTTTTAAAAACTCTCTTTTCTTGATGGTGCACCCCGAGCTATCATAAGTGATCGCAGGAACACTCCTTTTGCAATGACCAGTTTTCCAAAACTCAAGGCTTAATTAACTGAGTTACTCATCGACTCCTCTCACCGCAAATCAACCCACAAACAATGAGGCAAGTTGATGAGTGTCACAATCGTGGTTTTAAAGCGTATTCTTGAAGAACCGTGGGAGAAAATCGTGCCTCCTGTCGGACAAAACTTAAGATGAATGCTTTATGGGCTTCCGCACAGCTTACAAAACACCCATCGTGTTGTACTCCAAATAAGCTCGTGTACGTGAAGGCAATGTCATCTACCCGATCGAGTTAGAGCATACAAATCCCTACTGGTTCCCTCAAGCAAACAAATTTTGATGTTCAAAATAACCGCAGGTGATCACAGGAAAGTTCACTGAATGAACTAAATGAACTTCGTGCTCAAGCCTACGAAACCTATTAATCTAAAAAGATAAAACCAAGAGTATACACAACACGATGCTAAGAACAAAAACCCGCTATTTCCAACGTTGGTGATCGTAGTCCTCACTCTTCAACTCTAGACTTGAAAGATTTTCCTCTGGGCAAATTGAAATCCCGATGGTCACGGAACCATTCACCATTGACCAAAGTTTTACCTTATGGCACTTCAGTTATCTCAAAACCCGGGCCAACGTTAAAGTGAATGGTCATCGTATAAAACACTACTTTGGGAGGTAATACCAACCTGAGTATGTTCCCCTGATCTCCCGACGTTCCCCATGGACCAATAATTCGAGGGACGGGTCAAGCGTCGGGGACCCTAAAGCAAGCGCTTCGTGGGAGGCAACCACATGCTTATCCAGTCCCTATCTTCTTTCTTTTATGCTAATAAGTGTTTTTGTGTATGAGAAGGCTTTCATTTTCCATCACCCCGTGTTTTGTCCATGTGTTTGTGAGCTTTGTATGTATGTCCGAGATTTCCCGGATTGTAAGGACTCTCTTGACTTAGTAATCCATGATTTCACATCCTCGCTTCAGTTTGGGAATCCATTTTTTTTTATCCAAATCTAAATCGACTAACGATTTTATCTTTTGGCACACATCATAAACGGCCTTAGATTTACAACAGGTACCGACCTATTACACCCATTGAAACATCGAGGACGATGTTTAGTTTCTAGTAATGGGGGGGGGAATCTTCTATTTGATTTTTCCTGCAGTCCTTTGTTATAACGTAGAATCCCTTTTTCCCGCCACAATTTTTGCAAAAATACGAAAATTTGAAAAAAAAAAAAAAATTTTAAAAAAAATAAGTGTTTTGGTCACATTTTAGATTTCCTAATGAGGTAGAAAATGGAGAATAATTTTTTGACTCGATCGGGCGTGTCGACCCTACTAGTTCCTCAACTTACCGCTGTAAGGCTAAGCTTTCACGAATATGGATTGCATCGATTTTATAATAAGGTGAATAAGAACAAAAAGTGATAGAGTTAAATATAAGTTTATATGAGCCTGAACGGAAAACTTATATGAGTAACTTGTGGCTTTTTCCTTTCCATTAGCTTCTAATCCCACACTAATCTAACGTGCTCCAATTCCAATCAACTAAGTCAATCAAAGTTTTTAGAAAAGCTTCAAATTTGGTAACTTATTCTTTTAAAGCGAGATTTTTCTGTTTCTTAATATTCGAAAGTTAAAATGCCAGAAGAAGCAAGAATCGTAAGTATGAATGCAAAAATGCATGAATATTGAAATTTGCCAATGGAAGCAATACATTGATTATATGGAGCAAGTATAAGATTGTTCTGTGATAAATCCCCCTGTCGCTCCGCTAACAACGAGGTGGGAGGGTTCAAACTAAGACATCTTTACTTCTAGGGATTGAGTGTTGTGATATCTCACCATGAAGCATGGACTAGGTGGGGTTAAACTAAAACACTTATCCTTAGCCATATTAGGAAGGAAGGTGTATTGTTGTGATTTCCCCACTACGCCCTAGTCAACGGGTGATTTTTTCAAACTAATAACAGTCGTCGTTGTTGTGATATCCTACCAGAGAGCGAGGCCTAGTTAGGTGTTCAAGACTAACAACACATCAAGCTTTTAAGAACTTATGTTTTATAAAGAAGAATATGTATGCAAAAAGTTCCACATTTAAAAGCTCGTTCTTTACATATCAAGTTACAAAGTCCTAATAAGTAGCATGCTTTGAGGTCATGATCTCATCTTTGAATCAAGACTATGAAAAGTAAGGTTGAACTATTTTGAGGATTTAAAATGAGACACACATTTATACCATACACTCATGTTGGGAGTAAAAAAAAGTTCACAAGTACATAAGTATGAGTGCTTAGCATTTTTGACTTATATTTGACAAATGATCGTTGTTTAATGTTTGGTTTGGAGCTAGAGAATAAATCTGGGGGACGATGATTTAATCCGTCAGGACAACCGTAGAGTATTCATGGGCGTTTCTACATTCTATGATCCCATGTTAATAAAAAAAAGGAAGTCAAACAGGAAGTCAAAGAAAAATCCAAAAATATTAGTGATAGTTAGTGTACATATAAAAAATTTTGGTAAAAACAGGACTTGTCGAAGCTTTGATTCTTTAGTTTCCCTTAACGAACACTTTGCTACTTTTCAAGGTTATTAGTCGAGGGGGATTGAGATTCTTAGTTTTTTCGTAAATGTTTAACTCATAACATTGGCGTGAGACCCGGCAATACCTTAGTATGTGGGATTTTTGGTATGTGCATAATTACACATACCTTATTTACCATTAAAAAACGAGCTAAAATAACCAAAAACGAGCCTTTAAAGAAAGCCAATATATGCTTGTTTTGCTAATAGTGTTTGTGCAGGAACGATAACTAAGAAAAGGTACTAAAAACAAAAGCCATAATGACACAAACCCAGGACGTCGGAATGGAAAAGACGGTGAAAGACAAAGCCAAAATCGAAGCCTGGAAAAAAAAGTCAATTGGTCAAAGACCACAAGTCAACGACCAAGTCAACCCCGAGGCCAAAGTAAAAAAATATAAGTTTAGGGACTAAAATTGCCAAACCCCTAAACTTATATGTGAAGAAGAAAAGAGGAAAAGAAAAGAGAAGGGCCAATTTGTCAAATGCTCAAAATAACAAGTGGGGGGGGGGGGGGGGCAAAGACTGCCATCCCCCATACTTGTAGCCGAAACCCAAGGACTTATGGTGAAAAGAGTTATATAACTCTTGGGGACTTGTTTTGCCAAGTCCCCAAAAGTTATATAACCACAAGGACGAATTGTGCAATAAAACATATAACCATGAGGGGCTAACTTTGCCAATCCACCAAACCCACACTCTGTTATAACTCAAACGTTTTTTCCCGCCCTTGTTTTCCCCCCAACACAACTCACGGGTGTGTATACCCGTTTTTACCCTGTGTTTCTTCTCCAACTCAACCATGGGGACTTAACTCACCTCCCCTTTCCTCCACTACCTTTCCATTTAACAAAAGTGCCATTTTGGCAATCCCACACCTCCCAAGGCCTATTTCGACGACCAAGATGACCCAAGAAAGATTGAAGGGCCAAGATTAGAGGCTATGAACCACTCACACAACAAACACATAACAAACCTTTTTGTGTGGCTAACAAACACAGCACAACAGCAAAAACCAAGAGGAAGACCACAAGCATAGTCCCGAATTTTCCTATAAATACTTTGTTAAAGCCATTTGTGGCAGAAAGTTAGTTTAATATGTGTTTTAGTGTAGTCTTTAATAATAGTTTAATGTTTTTAAGTGTAATTTCTATTATGCACTTGTAATTCTCAGTTTTAATGAATATATAAGCCTAAATTTTACTCAATAAGCTCTCAATAAGCTCTTTGAGCTTCTTCCTTTTTTATAAGCTCAAATTCAAGTTTAAAAATTGTTAAAAAGTTATTCACAGTTGCAAGTTTTGTATGGTTCAAATCAAAACATGATCATTGAGTATGCATTTGATTCACTTTGGAAGCACAAGGAACAATAAGCTTAAATTCCAGCTTATTGAGGTTGTAGAGGCTGAGGAGCCTAGGTCAGGTTTTAGGGCCACTTCACTCAACAATAGTGGCTTAGGTCTGAGACTACACAAAACTCAAGGATTTTCATTTTGCTTAAAATTTCATTTATCATCAATAAAGCTTATAAAACGTATCTTTATTACTTTGTTTACTTTGTGCTCAATCCTGTTAAATAAAGCTTATAAAAGTTTAGAATGTTCAAATGCATTGAATGTGTTTTTAGTGATAAACCATTTTTGTTTAAAATTCTTTTAAAATACTGTCATAATTAGAAGTATAAAGATAGGTAGAGAAACAAGCTTATTTTTCTACATAAGCTAGGCATTATAAAAGCTCAAGTTATTTGATTACGATCTAAATTAGTACAGTAATAGAAAGGTTTAAGCAGTTTTAGTTTTTTAATTATATTTTAAGTCCACTTTGGTTTGGGAGACAGTTGGTACAAAAAGGGTGTGATGCATAAGCCTAAAAATGTGTCAAAATGTTAGTTGTATGGTGTTGATGGCAATTGAATTTGGTTTTTACATTAAGATTACCTAAAGCTTATTTAAACTGTTTTCAAAATTTAAAAAGGTTAAAATTTTTTTTTGTTCCAAGGTTTTCTAAACCATTTTAGAAACTGTGGAATTTTTTAATATACCACAAGTTGCTATTTAGGTTAAGCACTTGTGTTTTTTGAGTTGAGCAGCAAACAGTGAGGTGGTTTTGTGTTGGTATACAGAGCTGTAACAACTCCTTTGTCTTGTGACTATTTTGTAAGTAAAAAACACCCAACTCTCTTGTGGTCACAGTTTTTAACAAACACCATACACCTTTTTCCACTATCAAAAAAAGCAGTAAATTTGATTTTAAAAGCTCAAAATTGGTGCACAAGCTGTTTAGCTATAGCACATAATAATCTGTTTTAGCTTATTTGTGTGTTTAGAGCTTATTTGACAGCTTAAAATAAGCTGTCAAATAAGCCCTTGAGATTTGCCTTAAAGCTCCCCTGGTGCAAAGGGGAGACTTTAGGCTTATTTTTCTCAGCCATTAAGAGCATTTAAGCCCAAGTTTTTGGCTTATTTTAAGAGCTTATAGGCTCTTCTATAAGCCTCTTAAGTTTCAGCTCTTAAAAGGCTTATTTGATGACTTAATTTTAAGCCCCAACTAGCCCCTTGACTGTTTTTTAGCTTAGTTAGTGTAAGGATTGCTTATTTTTATCTTCTGGCTTAGTGAGCTTATTTCATAAGCTCACTTGTGTCCAAATAGCTTATTTAGATTAGTTTATCCCCCTTTTGCTTGTTTTTCATTTTCCTAGCTTATTTGTTCAACTATTTTAAGCTTTTTAGCCATTTAGCTTAATTTTAGTATTTCTGTTAAAAATAAGCTGTTACAGCTTATTTAGTTTAGCTTGTAACCTTTTTAAGCTTATTTAAAGTTTGTTTAGACTCCCTTTAGCTTATATTTCCAGTCTTTACTTATTTCGTTTTCGACCAATGTCCTAAAAAGACTTATTTTTTTAGCTTTTAAAGTCCCTTTAAGCATTTTTGCCAACTTTAAGCTTATTTACAAGCTGATTGAGTGCTTTTCGTGAAAAGGTGTAGAAGACAAAGTTGTTAAGCCCCACGAGCTTAACAACTTTGCTTCTTTGAGTTTTCGAAAAAAAAAGAAGGGGAAGACACTTGGCCCGGTGACAAGAACTCCGAACCCGGACCAAGGGATACATCCCCCTTTCTACACACACACTCTACCACTGCGCCCTTGGGTCTTTTTCGTTAAAGACTCAAGGGCTATAATACTTATACACTTTTTTGCCAAATAAGCCTATAAGCTGAAAACAGCTTATTCGGGGCTTATTTGTTAAGCAACTTGGTGTTTTCTTATTTTTCGTAGGACCACTAAAGTATCTAGTATTTTTTGTAAATTTTTCAGAATTTTTCAATAAAGTTTAATATTTTTTATAATTTAGATTTTAATAAAGTTTATTTAATTCCATAAAAAATGACAAAAATTATCAAAAAAATATTTTGCTTTTTTAGAAAATTTTCTTTTATCATCTAGTTTGTAGGAAAAATATAAAATTTTTCGTAGGGTCATTTTTACAAATTGTCATCTTTTAAAGAACGGGTCCGGGTACGGGTTTTTGATTTGACTCGTTTTTGGGTCAAACGAACTCCGTTTTCGGTCTAGTCTTTTTCATTCTTCGTTATTTGATCCCAGAAGGTAGTTTGAAGCAAAAATTTCTTCTTAGGGTAATTTTTAAAGTGTTTTAAGGTTTTTCCCCCTTTGTTCTGGGAATCGGCTTTCGTTTTTTAGCTAAATTCATAATTTTTTTATAGGTTTTTCTTCTTACACCGTTTTAGTTCGTTATTATCTAATTTGACTTTTTCAACTTCCCAAACTAATTCCTTCCTTCAAACTCAAATCTTCGATCGTATCGATTTACCAGTCCAGCCTCGTTGGGGATAAACGACCCGGGAAAGCTCTATACTACTTCTCGGTTTTATTGATTGTTGATTTTTAGACTTATATATATATTTTATATTTTATTATATATTATATATATTTATAGTGTGAAAATCACCAATCACCCAACCATTTCCAAAGTCGATCACACAAGCTCTAAGCATATCTTCGAGAGTTTGAATAGTTCTCTCACTTTGTCCGTCAGTTTGCGGATGATATGCCGTACTCATATCTAAACTTATACCCAAAGCTTTCTGAAGTGACCTCCAGAAATTCGAATGCGAACCTAGGTGTCACGATCACAACTAATCGAGAACCAGGTATTCCATGCCTTGTTACTAACTCTCCTTAGGTACATTCTTGCTAGTTCTCCAGAGGTTCAGTTTCTTTCATGGGTATAAAGATTGGCGGACTTTAGTAAGACGGACAACGTAACCCATATGTTGTCATATACCCTTGTATGACCTTAGGAAGCTTTGTGACAAAATCCATCGTGATATTTCCCACTTCCAGTGAGGAATCACGCGTTTGTACCAACAAACCTGATTGTCTCTGATTTCGCGCCTGACCTTAGCATAGGTCCAAGCACATCTAACAGATGGCGATATCACTTTCATAATGGGCCCACAAAAAATAAGTGAAACCAATATAAGCTTGTTCTTTACATCTTTGATACATTTTCTCGAACCTGGATAGATAGGAAATACTTCGAATTTGACTGGTGGGGGGCGTGGGAGTGCATATCACAAGGGGGGGGGGGGGTGGGGGGGGGGAGGTCCGCAATCGAGCGTGCGGCTAGCGGTCATGGTAACCAACTCTGTCAGTGGAGGGCATGGGGGGGTTTACATCCGGGTAGGGGGCGCGTGCGTAGAGCGCTGTAGGGCTGGGGTGAGCGGTCGATTGAGGGAGCGGCGGTCTGGATATTTAGCATTTTCAATCACATACCTCCAACATCCTCATTCTTGATGTTTCCTGGTTTTTCGTGCTTTCAGTCTGAGCATTTCAAGATTGCTTAGGAAATCCAAGATATAGTCATGACTAAGCTCGAACTCTTAACGTGGTTTCTCGTTCTTCCTGCTCAAAGCATCAGCAACGACATTTTTGCCGTCCCTGGGTGTAACGAATATCGCAATCGTAATCACTTACAAACTCTAACCATCGGCGTTGTATCATGTTCTATTCCATTCTGATTAAGAATATCGGTAAACTCTTATATCATCGAACACCGTACACTTGTACATACAATATGTGCCCGTCAAATCTTCCAGAGCGAACACAACAGCTCCAATTCCAGATCATGAGTAGTATAGTTCTTCACATTGATCATTAACTGGCGTGATGCAAAGAAAAAACCTTTTCCCTTTGCATCAACACAAGCGCCAAACCCTTGATCGAAGCATCGCAGTATTCGATAAAATCCTTCACTTCCTTCGGTAAAGGCCAGAATTGGTGGCACTACAACAACAACTTCTGCTTCATTAACTGGAACGCTGCTTCTTGTTTGTTAACCCCACTCAAACTTGACCTTCTTTGAGTTGAGATGGTCATTGGTTGGCGATCCTTTAAAAACCTTCAATGAATATCGAAATACCCAGCAAGACCTAAAAATGAGAATCTTCGTTGGTTGTCTTATGAGATGGCCTCAATCTTTAACGGATTCGATCTTTGCTGGATCCACATGAATGCCTTTATTATCAATCACGTGATCCAGAGGAACTGATACTTTGGGAATTCCAAAATTACACACTTGGAAAATTTTGCATACAACTCCTCTTTCTTCAAAACAACCTAATATTATCTTCAGATGCTCTTCGTGCTCCTTGCTTGCTTCTTGGAATAGATCAAAAAACGTCAATAAAAGACAATTACGAATTTTGTCCAATGAAGGTTTTGCACACTCTTTTCATGAGGTCCAAAACACAGCAGGTGCGTGGTCAAACAAACGGCATAACTTGTAATTCATAATCTCCTATAAACGAGTTTCTGAAGGCAGTCGTTCGAGATGTCTCTTCTCAAACCCTCGACTGGAGATAACCTGACCATTAGGTCATCTTTGAGTAAACACATGACCTTGAGAGTTGAAATCGAATAAGTCATCAATTCTCGGTAGCGGAATGGTTCTTCACCGTTAGTTTGTAGTTCTCGATAAATCTATGCCATCTGTAACGATCCATCTTTTCATCTTAACGAATGAATGGATCTCCCCAAGGTGACGAACTAGTATAATAAAGCCTTATGGACGGAAAGCACTTGTAGTTGATTCCGCGTAATCTTTCATTTCTATGGGCCAATCGATAGGGTGCCCACGGGGTTGCTACAGTGCAGCCACCAGTAACTAGATCGATGTGAAATTCCACTTGTCTGGTAGGTGGAAGGCCTGGCAAGTCCTCGGGAAATACTTCCGGAAAATCTTTGACGATCGTACATCATGCTAGTTGCTTCTTCTTCGACTTGACTCCAGTCCTCCTTGACGTTAAAAATGTGCCAAAAAGACGTGACATCGCTATATCACGCCAGATACTCTCTGGCCTTGGTTCACGAGATTATTGTCTAAAACGAGACCCTCGGGTTATTTCTACATCCGTCTTCATGAAAAATTATGATTTCGCTCCCAAAAGGAAAACTAACGATCTTCTTAGCACACAGTCAATAACGGCCTGGGTAATTCGTTAACATTCCCATAGCCAATTAAGACTCTCCATAAGTACCATTTCTACAGGCATAAGGTCGACGTGAAACGGATGTTCAGAAAATTTACAGTGCAACCCGTAATACCATTTTAACCCAAATTATTTACCATCAGCTAATTCAAACGTTATAACCATCAGATCTATGTATTGGGGGCTATATTATCAAAGTACTAAATTGAGTAGAACACGAACCTTCTATCTGCACCAGCATCACTAAAAAGGAAGCACAACGGTTGTTTTAGGAGAAACGTACCCTCACATAAACGATGTTTGTCTGGGTTTTGCCTCTTAACTCCACTGCATAAGCCCCTGGCTATCACCGTTTCCATTTCCCTGATTCTTGTTCTTTCCACTGGGGTCAGTTCTTCATATGAAGATGGCCATGGAATCCCTACACTCAAAGCAAACATGGCATTTGTATTTGCCCCTTGGGACTCTTGTAGGTTTGTTGTTGTTATTGTTGTTTGCGGTTTGTTGTTGTTATTCGCAGTTGCAGGCCGGGCTCCTACAGTCCTTGGCCAGGTGCCAAGCTTCTTGCATTATGCATTTAGCTATACAAGTACCGTAATTGTTAAAGTTACACTTGTGACATAGAGATTTTTAGTCTCTTCATAAATACTATCTCTGCTCACCCTGTTCCCGGCATGCATAAGCCCTGCCTGTGTTCTGCTTTTGTTTGGTGGTTGGTTTGGTTATTTTCGAGGAGTGTCTTCAAACTTCCTCTAGCTTTCTTCCATTCACTCAGCAACAGTGGCTATTCTCCTATCCATCATTCAAGTCGCCATCTCAATAGCCTCCGCATGGCTTTGGCTTCGATGGCCTACAACACTAGAGTAAATAAGGTCGGGCCATCCCAACTCAAACCCCCCATAGATCATTTCCCCCCCCCCCCAAGACATACCTTTCTATTTTGTCAGTCTCTTCAGGAAACATCCTGTCACACAGCAATGCTAGCTCCTGGAAGCGTTGGTTGTAGGCTACTACATCGTTGCCAGTTGTACTTTTAAAGTTCCACAAAAACTCTGCCTCAACCTTCTAGATTTCATTCCTCGGATAATAATTATTTGTTCATCTTCTTCTTTAAGTCAGACCACGTCATTGCATATGCCACCTCATTAGTCACTGTCCTAGCATGTGAGTTCCATCATGTTAGAGCAGTTCCCATAAGAGTACAAGTGGCAAACTTCACTTGATTATCCACGGTGCAGTTACTTATGCGAAAACAAGACGGTTTCCATCCCTCTCAAACCTCCGAACACTGGTCAAGTTGACCAACTCGGTATCCTTCCTGTGCCCTGAAGAATAAGGGTTGACATTTCATGAAGTCTTGATAGGTGCACTCCCGAACAGCGCGTTCATTCCTTCTCACACCTGTTCCCGAGGTATGGCTATCATCGCCATTTCGGGTCGTAGCACGTGCTGCCAATACAGCAGTGACACCCTCGTCGATCATGGCCTGAAGTTGGGCACTGGTGACCGAAGTGGTGGTAGTAGGGTCTGTGACTGGTGGGGGAGTTGCGGTGACTGGTGGGGGAGTTGCGGTGACTGGCCTTGACCTCGTGGTTCTTGTGGGCCTTCCTCTTGGTGCCATTTTCTTAAATCACAAGAAAACATAATACCCGTTAGATTTCAAAAATCTTAACCATAACCCGATGTATACATAATAAATAAAACGAGATCACAACACATGGTGAAATACACAACAGTATTGAAATTAACAAATCGACATTCATTCACAATAAATTCGATTTCATATAAAACATAATCCATCCTTTCCATATATAACTTGGGAAAATAATACATGATTGGTTTAAATACAAACGATCACAACACTTAGGTTACAAGTAAAAATAACCTAAAGCCATACTAGCCGAGATATACTCGTAATACTTAGTAGGCTGTACAAAGTAGCCGATACATGAACAAAAAGATCTAAACAGAGTAGCTAGACAAAACAAAAGATCTATACAGTCTGCTAGCTGGGAATAACCCATAATACTTAACAGACTGTACAGTAGCTACAGTCATAACCCAGTCTAAGAACTGCTACTGGCCTCCTCTGGTAGCTCTGGCTCTGCAGGATCCTTAGCAGGTCCCTGCTGTCTCTGAAGCTCGATCATCTGAGTCTTGAGGCTCTTCACTATCTTTAGTGCCTCCACTAACTGTCTCTGTCTCCGATGGTCTGCTTTCAGCAGATCTGAAATCACCGACTGTCTCCTACGGTCTGCTGCCTTCAACTCAGTAATCTCGGACTGCTGAGCCATGACCGTAGTCCAAAGTGATATTCCATCGGAACGTACCTGATCGCAAGCATCCATCGACTGTGCCCAAGCGGCACGAGATACTCTGGCATCCTCCTCCATCAGAAGGGCAGTGCGTCTATGGAATGGCCTATCCCTGTACAACATGTTGACTCGGGCTCTAAGTAGAGCTCGGTCATGTCGTGCATCATCTAGCTGAGAATATATGATCTCATCCTCCTGGTCAACAGTAGTAACCAACTCAGTAACTCTCTAGTTAACCCCCTCTAGGGTGGTTGATGCGATCTCCTGGATGGCTCCTACAAGGTTATCCCATGTATCCGTAATACCATAGCCTAACTCTCTAGATGTCTGGCATCCTAGAGCGGCATCTAACATATCAGCAAATCCATAAAGGTCTGCCCTAACTGTGGCAGGTCCAACCTGCCTAGCAGTACTAGCTGCCGAACTCTCCCCGACCTCGTATCCAGGACCAGGAGTAGTATGACATGGCCTCTTACGAAGCGGTAAACAAATCTTAGGCATCTCAGTCTCATGAATAGGAGATGGTAGTGCATTTCTCTGTCTAATCCCAGCAGCTCGGGATCCCAGAGATCCCTCAATATATGTAGGGCTATTGGGTGGTGGTGATGATATAGGTAATGGCGGAGAGGGTATCTGAGGAAGTGGTGATGAGTATGGAGAGAGAGGTGATGGTGGTGGAGTAGGTAAGGCTAACAATCTCTCAGCAACTTCCTCGGAGAGGAACGGTGCCGGCGCCTGGGGTCGGATGGACATCCTAGCCGTGACGCGATAAGCAAGGTATGGGTCCTGGTCAGCTGAATAAGCAACAGCTGCAGGGTCGGCAGGAGCTAAGTGCTCCTCCTCCTCTGCATCATCATCATCATCATCGTCATCGTCAGATGGCTCCTCATCATCCCTGTCGTCTCCTCTGTCAGCAGGATAGTCGGCTGGATCCTCCTCAGGATCCTCCTCGTCATCCTCCTCCGGATCCTCCTCAGGATCGGACTCAGGAATGTATCCCGGTGACTCAGTAGTAGGTGAGGCAGCAACAGGCAATGGCTGCTCCTCAGCCGGTAGGACATCATCCTCTGGTAAGAACTCCGGGTAAACAGGCTCTGAAATAAATGGTACATAGATAGGTGAAGGTGGTGCCTGCTCTAGTTCCTCAGGGCCAGGCACGTAATCTGGAGACGGTGGATCCTGAAAAATATGTCCTTCGGCTCCTGGTAATCCTATGTCAGATAGGTCCTCATATGGGATGGATATCTCGGTATACGTAACTGTAGAATCTTCCGAATCCGACATGCTCGAAACTAAAAAATCAAAAGTGACTTATATAAGTATATTAATATAAGACTATTATCCTTATATACGTAATATCTTATAAACACGTATATCAATTATGCATGTATATAGCCTAACCGACTAATGCAATAATTTTTATATGAATACCCCGTAAAAACCCTTTTGTATGTATGCAATGTATGAAAACGGTTATAGTCCAGCAAAAACATTTTGACCTGGTTCTCTATAACCTTGGCTCTTGATACCAATCTGTAACACCCCCAAAATGGGTGGCAGCGGAATAAGGATCCGGGGCGTGTTACTTCAAGATCAACAACACAAGATATATATAAGAACGACACAAAAGTCGTTTAAATTGATACATTGGATTTAATTATAAGACATAATACAAAAGCATAAAGCTTTACTTGTTCCTTGTTTAATATTACAAAAGACAACAATACATTTCCCAAAATATGATGCACATAAATCTTAATTGTTAATCCAAAATGTAATCCCAAAGCACCTTTGGCACCTCGTGCCTAATTGACCTCTGCTAAAACATTGCTTAAAACGTCAACAAAAATGTTGGTGAATTCATAGGTTTATGTATTTAAATTATGCAGGACCGCAAGACTTTCCCGTGATGTTACAACATATGCCAACAATCACAAAACCAGATTACTGTTGCACTAAGCTCATGACACTGAAGCTCAACTCTATTGTGCTATTTTAGCAGTTATATTGCCCTTTTTTTACATATGTTGTAAACCCACAACTTCCAAGTCTGACCTGGGTCACGCGTTCGTGGTTCCTATTTAGATATAGTGCTAATCACCTAAAACTGGGGAGGTTAAATCCTCAATAGAATCTATTTAAATACATTCGCGTCATCACATAATGCAATTAACAACGTACCATCTATCAAATGACAGTTCATGATACATGGGCATAGAGGGTTACTCGCTACTTAGGCAAACACATAATCATATATTTAAAACACTTGCGTCCAATTTATAAAACAAAGCATGTTTTCACCCCAAATAATAGTAAATCAGTAAAACTGTAAAAAAGTGGGGCTATGAACTCACCTTGAGTACAGATAGTCCAAATAATCACAGATAAAACGTCATGGCAAACGTTTAGATGCAACCTAAATAAAAATTAAGGTCCGATAAGTACCTTGAGTACATTTAATTAATAACGTTAAACACAATCTATAGTAGTTACATTCGTAACTATCGTTTGGGCTATCATCATTAAAGAGGTCATGACAAGACGTACGTTGAGTTAGGACACTTAAAATCGATAAATCCACAACTCGCGATACTCCATCCGAAGAGGGCTCATTATGAAACTCCCTAGTATTAAGCACTGATAACTACTCAATATTCTACATAAAACAAAATCACCATGACTAACATTTTTAGTAAAATTATTTTATAAATTGAAAACGTTTATAAATAAACTTTTTGTAAAATGACCTAATTTGGTCGTTTTAAGTCACTTGCTCAGCGTTTCTTACTCCCAACAGCCCTTCGAGTAAGATAGTGAAATCAAAATTTTATATTTTCAAGTTTTTAAAATCTGGTGTGAATCGTACAAATTTTACTGTTCACACAGCTAGTTTACCGTTTTTCTAGTTTTAATTAGCGTAAACTTTAATCGTAATAACCTTATTCGTATGTTAAACCCGATTTTAGTGATTCCTTAGAGACGTCTTTGTGTTATTGAAAGATGTATTGAGTCTATTTTATAAAGTAAGATCCCACTTGATGAATAGTACTTTTACTGTTCATAACAAGTTTTATAAAATTACTTATAAAAACTTTAATTATCGTAAACGTCGTATTTTTCGTTATAGTTCTTGTTTTTAAACGATTCTTTCGAGTATGAACTCTTAATTAAAAAAGTTTATAACATAAATTAAGATGTTTTTAAAAACATAACTTTCCTGTAAAGAATAGTAAATTTTAAAAACTATTTTATAAAAGTATTTTATAGTCGTAAAAACTCGTAATTAACGTATCTTTTTCGTTATAAATCGGTTTTTCGAGTTTCTTATCATTTTGGAATCGTCATGAGGCATATTATTTTTATATAATGTCAAAACCTACTGTCTAAGTGTCGAAATTATACACCCCTTTATTATCCAAGTGTATACATTGTTACTCAAAAAAAGCTTATTTATGTAATTATTCAACTAGAATTTATATTATATAAACCCTAATAGCTATATGTCACAATATGTATACATTATATATAAATGTTCATTAGTCCAGTAAATTTATCATTTGTGTCCAAGATTAAAAAGTATATTTATCCCAATAACTTGAAACATATTAAATAGCTTAATAACCTTAATTATACCAAAACATGTAATATACTTCGCACCATATGTTAACAAACTCAGATACACACCATTTATCCATGAAATATTACAATTGACATAAGAAAAAAGTGCATAAATTCATAAACTCTTAAGAAGAACTCATTTTACATATAAAAATTCCTTAAGTGGTGATTTTAAGCCATCTTTTAACAAATAACACATAAACTCATGATAAACAAAAGTATGAAAGGAATAGGAAGACTTAGGATAATGTATGAGATTAGAAATAAATGCTTAAACCCGTGTTTAGAACACAAACCCTAGCTTGCAAGCTTATAAACCCTAGATTAGGTTTGAAACCTAAATCTTTCTTTTTCTTCCCTTAATCCTTGCAAATGAAGCACCAAATGCTTAGAAAACAACTTAGTGTGGCCTTAGAATTGAAGTGTAAAAGTTGTATTGATTGTATAAAAATTTTGTATGATTGCTTTGGTTGATTATTTTGGCCGTAGCTTTTAGGAGAGAAAAGATAGAAACGAAAAATGGCTTTGTAAGTATAAAGTGTATAGTAAACTTACTTGCATGCATGAAATATATATAAGGAGGAGTAATGTAGACAAATTCCTAGTTGCAAAGTTTACTAGAAAGTCCAAAGGAAGGGGGTGTCTTTGGGCCGTGGGGTCAGAGGGTACAAGAAAGGGAGGGAAACACAGGTTTAAAAGGTTCTTTTTATGTGTCCATCGCAATGGGAATCATCCCATTAAATCAAGGGTGGTGTTTCCTAGTAAACCTTTCTATTACTTCATTGTATGTTTAACTTTGTGTATTTATAAAAGAAAAGAGTAAGTAAACTTTGTAAAAAAAAAGTAAAGTTGTAGTTTTATTATAAAGTATACTTGAAAGTCTTGGTAATTTTGTAAAGTATTTGTTATCTAGTATATCACTTATTTAACTGTAAAATATAAATAACATATGCATCAAGGTTTTATAAACATTGATCACATTGGTATATAAACGTAGGTATTTGTCTGAAGCGTACGTTAATTTTTAGGGTTCCGGGAAAACCTAATTGTCATTTTATGTAAAACGTAAACACTTTCACGTATCCGATAAAATAACTTGTGAAACGTTAATAATTATTCTCAAAATAATATGCTTAAACCCTCACATTTGACCCGTAAACAATTAATTTACCTTAATGCCCGTTTACGTTAACTGATCATTTTTAGTTTACGCGATTTAACTTAACGATTTCCATTAAAAACAAACGCGTACAATACTAAAAATAAATAGTGACTTTATTAATGTCGTACATTGTCCTAAAACACGAGGTGTTATACTTTTGAATTGTTTGAGCAAAGTTACATATGTTGTGCATTTGCTCATGTTTGGATTTTTGGAGATGACGAATTTACCAATTGCATTGCAAGGTAAATTACTTGAATATTTTGGACAAAACATTCAAGTCGTCAATCCTACTTCATTGTGTATTTTATGCATATATTTGCCAAATATTTGGAACACAACTATTGGACAAGTAGACTCAATATGACATCATCTACACAAGTGTGAGTTATGATCCGATGCATATTCTTATCGTCTTGGAAAGGGATGTCGTTATTTTCATATCAATCGAGTGTGATTGAGTATGTAGGTTTAAGATAATATCTCTTGTTATATTTTGATATAATCTTAAAGCTAGACAAATAAGAATCCGATTTCTTGTCCATACTCGAAATCTTGTCAATTAGATTCGATAATAACATCAATCATAGTTTGAATAATGAGTTGATATATATTCGAAATCTTTCTTGACCCTCACGAACACTCTTTTAAAAGAAGACAAATAAAGATTTTCATAGTGTGTTCCACTAATCCTAAGACTAGTTGTAAGGTGAGGTTGATGAATAATGACAAGTTAATTTCTTACTTCAAGATTGTCATATATTTTGCTTGTGCGAAAAACTATTTGTTGATATGTATAGTATGCATAGTTTTTGACATTTTATGAGTATATAAATGATTTTCCTAACCATTTTTATACAACACACATCTTTTGTAAAATACTATACGTTTATAAAAAGAATATAATTATGTGTGTGTGTTAGAACAATGCAATCACAAGTGAAGTTTATAAAATATATTTTCTTTTACTTAATTATCAATGTATTAATACAATCTTTTATTTTGTTTAACCAACCCGAGGTCAAACAAGGAAAAATGATAAAAATATTTAGATATTTTGTTGGAAGAGAGATAATGTGTTGGAAATATTTTAAGGATGGGTTTTAACATATGATCTTAGGACATTATTTTTTCACACACTTGACAAACTATTAAACTCTCATTCCTAAGTGGGTTACTACACTCAAAATGATCTATAAGATGTTTATGTAACACTTGTAAATATAGTGATCTATGCCTATATGCAATGTACAAATAATTTTGCAACTTAACGCAAGAAATCTAGCGTAATTCCTATTAGGCATAATCCGAAAACTAGTAACATACAAATAGCATACATGGCACATGTGTTTAGATACATAATTAGCTCAATTACAAATAGTAATGATTACTTATTAATATCTATAAACCAAGTTGAAACAAAAGTAAACACACATAATCATGTAGCATACACATAAGGATATTCGTTGTTGTTTTGTGTATTAGATATAACGATGTATACTTAGCTTGATTTGAAAATAAAATAGTTCCTCCCCATTTCAAAGATTAATTAAGATCAATATTTTGAAAGGACAAATACACTATTTTTCAAAGATATATCAATCAGAAATGCCCGACTCAAAGGAAAATGTAAAATATAAGTTTTACGTTAAAATGAAACTCAAAGTTTTGACCACAATGTAGTATTTTGCATTTTTGACTTATTTAAGTTTAGAATGAAGTCTTGGAAGTATTTTTAAATGAAAGTAGACTCAATTATCTTCGAAATGGCGGGTGGCACGACTAACAATAAATACACAACCATTCACACACTCATAAGCACAATGCAAGTATAAAAGTAAAGCGGTAAATGTAAAGAAATAAGTAAAGCGAAAGGTAAATGAAAATGCAAACTGACACGGTGATTTATAGTGGTTCGGTCACGAAGCTCCTCTTCGACCTACTCCACTCCCCGAGTATCCAACTCGAGAGTTACTTCACTAATCAACAAGCTCCCTTTCGGTGAAGAAAACCGTATACCAATGCTTATATTATTTTCCGGCACCAAGATAGATGTCGAGTTCTTTTTCGGGTACAACCAAACCCGTTATGTTTTATGACCCAACATAACAAACCTTGTGTTTTATGGCCTAAACACATAAACCGCGTCGCTTATATTATTTTTCGACACTAAGCTAGATGTCGAGTCCTACTCTTAGCTAAAACCAATCTACTACTTCACCAATGTATTTTAAGGTCTAAAATACTAACCAACCCATAATCAACCCATCCAAATATATACATCATTTGGATCTACACACTATTAAAGATTGGAAGACATGGACTCGATCTATATGTAACAAATGTTACAAATGGACTAACTAGACTACATAACTTTGGATCTTGAAGATGACCGAAGTTCTTCTCTTGCACTTGATGAAAGGAGGAAAGGATAGAAGATTTGATCACAATTAAACAAGATTAACCAAGTTGAATGATCAAATATTTAGAGAGATTTAGTGAGATCTAGAGAGAGAAATAACTAAAAGAAAATCATGCAAAAGGGTTGTGAAAATAGTTAAAGGTGACCCACTATTTATAGGAGCTGAAAAACAGCCTGTCAGGAAACGGCGGTCCCATATATATTAGGGGGCCGCCAGTATTTAAGGGGCCGCCGGCCTATTTAAGGGACCGCCCCTACAGACGCTCATGTTTTTGTCTTTTTGTGGTAAAGGTGAAATCTGGTAAAAGTGACACTTGTTTTAGGGGGGAAATGACCAGATTTTGAAATTCAAAATAATTACCAAATAAAACATTTCTTGAGGGTCCGGAGATGATTGAGGTGACTAATGAAAAGGTCGCCGTCGCCAGGGAAAAGCTTAAGGAAGTTCAGACTCGTCAAAAGAGTTACGCCGACAGACATCGCAGAGCGTTAGAGTTCCAGCCGGGTGAGGCGTTTTGGTATCAAGGGCAAGCTTAGTCCTCGTTTCATAGGACCGTTTGAGATTCTTGATCGCGTTGGTGAGGTTTCTGTTAGCCTTAATTATATTAAGTCAAACAAGAATGTTATCGGTCTTAAAAAGTCAAACTAGGTCTTGTATTGTAATA
>BQNB010005555.1:1451-101645 GCA_026074375.1 Tanacetum coccineum
AAATAGACAATGCAATAAGCTACTAGATTAAGCTATCAAATGCTACAATGAAATATAGAAGGTGAAACCTGTGAATTGAAGTCTCTGACCCTAGCCACTCTTTCTGAATGAGTGGCTTTGAAACATAATATCCTAATGGCTCCTAGCCTCTAAACCACATAGGCTGCAAACCTATGACCTCAAAACTTGAATACACCAGAATTGAATCAAACTTAATCAAACCTTTAGAATTGTACAGAATGTAATGAGGATGTATGAAAATAATAGTTACTAATGAATGAATGTAACAGTAACAATGGAGGAATGAAGGAATTGAATGTACAGTTAAAGTGACTGAATTGAAAGTAAATGTAAAGTACAATGAAAAGGAAAAGTAAATGAAAGTAAATGGTTCAAATAATCTCTAAAAACAGGAGAAAATGGAACAACAAAAATGAAGCTACAATATTCCTATTTATAGACTAAATGACTGAGCTGAGCTTGAGGCTTTGACTTCTGAATTGACCAATCTTGTCCATTAGATCTTGATAACCGTTTTTGGACTTATCACAGCCGTTGGATGCATTTGTGACGTGGCCTGACCAATCATAGAGCTCCACGTGTACTTTGTCAGCCCTTGGACCAATGGGAGATTGCCAGGTAGACTTTGTGATGTGGAAAGAACTTTAATACGAGGTTAGAATGATATGTAGAGGTGGGGAGTGAATAGGGAGAAACAGGGAAGAGTTTGTGAAGGTGGGTTTGTTTGGCGTTTTTGGCGGGAAAGGAAGTTAGAAACGGTTAGGGAAAGGTTAGGGAAAGGTTAAGCCGCGTGTGTTGTTTGAATCTTTGAGGTATTGGCAACTTCAGTCCCTGCGTTTCATTCCCACTATTGTAGTGTAAAAGAAGTTTAAATGTTTGCACTTCTGGCCCTTGAACTTTTCTATCTCCTTTCTCCTTTTAATAACCAACTTCCATCTTTTGCAATTTTGGCCCTTTGAACTTAGAAACTTCCAAATGAACCCTTGTAATCTTGAAACTTGACATTATTAGTCCTTTGACTTTCATTTGGGTTTCTTCTTGTTGTATCGGGCTGATCCGGCTTTGATATTTGCTTCCATTCTTCACTCTTTGTCTTGTCTCTTCCGTTTCTTGTCGGTTTTGACTGTTTTTGCTCACTTTTGTCTTTTCATATTAAATCCTGCACAATAGACACAAAAGCACACATTTTTCTATCCTTTTGGCATTTTCTTGGCTTTTATTTGGCAAAATCCCGGGTAATTAATAGATACAATTAAGCATTTATCAAAATTCCCCAAACTAAAGGATTGCCGTGTCCTCACGCAATGTTATCAAGTGTACACTTTGTAAACTAACAAGTTTCCAAAATGCCCTTGTTTTCACCTTTTATGAATCACCTTTTTAAACAACTTAAGCTTTTTCTCAACATTTTATCTATGGACAAAAAAAAAAAAAACATAAAATAAAAAAAAACCAAAAAACCACCCTATTAATGGCAATCATTGGAAACTTTGCACCTTGTTAGCTCATTGGAATAGGCTACTCCCGATTAATAGAGCACTCAAAAGAGGAAAATTCGTCTCTCTCCCTGACTTTTCACTAGACTCCCCCCTAAATCAAAGCTATATAACAGATATTGTCAATATAGTCCAAATGATAAAGCCTCTTATCCTTTTATAACTTGGTAACTTTTTACTCCCAAGAATAAATTAATGATTAAGATGTGTGCACTCTTTTCAACTCAACCATAGATCAATTTATCTTTATAGTTGAAATCTATCTAAGCTTTACACTCAAGCCTTGTGAGCTTAAATGTTAATAACATAGATAAACCTCGACTCAAAGCTAAAAGAGATTCGGAAACAAAATTTATAAATTGATTTTGAGAAAATGAAATTTTCAACCATTTCTTTATGTCCATATACTATATTATTTTTTTTCATTCAGGAATGTTGTTCTTAGTTGAACCTCTACTTAGGACTTTCTACCAAATAGGATATGCATCAACAACAGGTGTTCTTAGTCGAAACGCCCCCACTCCCGTGTAATGTTTGTGGGTTATCGCGACAACACCTTTTTCCTACAAAGCCTATATCCAAAGGCCCTTAGTTGCAATCATACTTAGGCCTGCGCTCCCAGTGTTGATTGCTACGAAACCTTGATTCTACGTAACATATTTTAATTCCTTTAGTTGGACCCATTGAGTCTCACTCTCAACATGGATAACCGCATAACGATTAAAAACTATATATAGCTTTTATTATTCTATTTTTGCGGAATGCTTCATTGGCACGACAAATCATGCTTTTACATAGAAAGCGTCATTGGCATTCTTTTTATAATTATATTTTTGCTTGAATGGAAAAATTTTCACTTTAGAAAAACAATTATAAATTTGTAACCAAAAATTTTACGTACATAATAAAAGAATTCTTTTTAAAAATGATAAGACTTTTTCTAAGACAATGGTTTGACTTAGTTAAATTAAAAAGATGCAGTTTGATTAATGTGTTAAGAATTCTAATGTGGAGTAAAAGGACACAAAGTGATTCATATAAGCTTTAGTGTTTTCTAAATAAACTTGTTACGCAAATCATCTTATATTTAACTACATCATTTCTTTTTTGTTTTTCACATTTTTAAAATCCAATGCAATAGGATTTGTGAAGCTTTTGGCCCAAAAAGGTAGGTTAAAGAAAATAGCTTAGGGCATTTTCACCCGGGTCAAGTCAAAATTAACTCCTATTTTCACAACTGATACCAACAAGTTGGTGTTTCTCCTCAAATACGCTTCTATTGAGCTTTTCTTGTAAGCAAAAGTAAAAATTTTTCAACTTTTTCCACAAAAAGTTTAATTCAAAAGGGTTCAATACAAGGTTGCGTGAAATGCAAGTCAAATCGAAGATATCCTTTCCCCATCCTAAGAATGAAATTTTCCTCACTGTTTAAAAATAAGGTGTCAAAAGGAATCTTTAACAAATTCAAGGCTCATGCCAAAAGATAGATGTTCGTTCGATAAGACAAGGATAAGAGAATTCCCACTATATGAAAGGAGAAGATTGGAGATCATCAATGGAAATTGTGGCATTGCTTGTTCTTCCACTAATATTGAACATGAATCTTTCAATCCGGAAGAAAACCTAGACAATAAGCCACAAACAAACAAACAAGACGAAAGGAACAAGCCTCTTCATCATTTTCATTGTTACGCTAAAAAAACAACTTTAAAACAGGCTTATTTTACTTTGTTTTTGTTAAACCGAGTACAAGCTATACTGCCCCCGAAAATTGATTTTGTCTTTGGGGAAGCAACGAGAAAAGAAAATAAAAGGATAGCATGGGGTGCCTCCACGAAGCGCTTGTTTATTATAGATTCCCCTTGCTTTAACTTCTTTCCCCCAAAAACTAGTTTATCATGGTGGGTGCGGTTTAACATCTGTTGAATCATGTTGTCACTAGCATTAAGGAACATCTTCTCCAAAAAAATGTTTCACCCTCCCCCCACCCCCCCCTAGACATTGACTTAAAATTTTGACCATCCTTTGAAAGTTCATATTGTTCCTTATGGGTAAACCATTTTTTTACAGCAATCGTGAATGGTCTCCGACCATCGCAGATTTTAGCTCCCCGAGAAATCTTTAGCCTTGATGTTAGAAGATAGCACTTAATCCCCATCATTAAAAACTCGGGTTTTTTAATTTTTGGATATCCTGTAATTATTTGTTTTCTCCTTATAAGCAAAGAATTCTCATAAGCTTCATCCCTTAATTCATTTAGGCTCATGATTTGTGACGTTCGATTTTTACCGCAGATTAAGATTAGATTAGTCTGCTTAAGGGCCCAAAATAGTTTATGTTCCAACTCAATCGGGGAGGTGGCAAGCTTTTCCCCCGTTAAACCAACTTATAAGGAGTACATCTAATAGGTGTTATGTAGGCGGTTCGGGAAGCCCTTAGAGCATATCAAGTTATCACTCCAAGGAGCTCTATTCCTACCTATGGTTCTTTCTAAAATCCTTTTAATTTCCCCTCATTTGAATCACACCGCACTCTCACGTGAACAACTCGTTTTGAGGGTTGGTAAGGAGTCGAAAAAAGACGATGGGTCACACCATACTTTGCCTAACCTTTGAAAAATTGGACATTACAAAAATGTGTGCTCTATCACTTATTATAGCTCGAGGGGTAACTTCATAAGGAAAGTAATACTAATCTCAAGCTATCTTCCAAATCTTATGCAAATAATAGGACTCTTTTAAACAACTTAACAAACAACCCGAGCCATCATTTAGTAGGTAAAGCCTTAGCTTCCACCCACTTGGACAAATAATCCACAGCAAACTAAGATTACTTGTTTCTACTAGATGGAAATGGACCCATGAAATCAATCCCCCACAAATCAAAGATCTCACAAACTTGTATTGCGTTTTGAGGCATCTCATCTCTTTGAGAGATTTTGCCTTGTCTTTGACAAGCATCGCAATGTTTTACCAAGTTGATAGCATCTTTATAGATGGTGGGCCAAAAGAATCCAGAGTCAAAGACTTTACGAGCGGTGTAATTGGCACTATGATGGCCTCCCGTAGGTCCATTGTGACAAGCCATGAGAATCTCATTAGCCTCTTTGCCAAAAACACATCGTCTAATGACTTGGTCCGCACAAATCTTAAACAAGTATGGGTCATCCCAATAGTAATGTTTAGCATCTTTGAAAAAATTTCTCTTTTGTTGTGAACTCATTCCTTTTTTAACAAAATTACCCGCATGGTAGTTCGCTAAGTCGGCGAACCATGGCGTGGTATTATCACTAAGCACATTCACATTGTTAAGCACATTATTTTCAACAACCTTTTCATTCTCATTAAGCACATTATCATTCTCATTAATCTCTTTGACCTCTTCAACTTTCCCTAGTGACTCTAAAGGAAAAGATTCAGTTATGTTTTGCTTTTCAAGTTCATTCTTGTGAGGATTCTCTAGTCTAGAAAGGTGATCGGCGGCTACATTCTCAGCTCCTTTTTTGTCCCTTATTTCCATGATTCGACTCCTGGAGTAAGGAGAATCCACTAATAACCTTGCTTAGCCTCTTGCTTAGCCCATAGGTACTTAATAGCCCGAATGATCCGTAAACCCTTTGGTCCTCGATAAGTACTTAGATAGAGTCGAAACTTCTCAATGGCATATATCGCTCGCCATTCCTTTTCAGTGTAGTGGAATGGCTGTGAGCCCTGTCATAGGTTTGTCTCGCATAGTGAATAGGATGAAAGTGTTTATCCTTTCTTTGACCCAGAACTGCTCCAAGAGCAAAGTCACTAGCATCACACATTATCTCAAAATCATAATCCCAATTAGGCACAACAAGTATTGGTGATTCAATTAATTCTTCCAGATCATTATTAAAGTTGTTTTACACACATCCGACAAGACAAAAAGGAGTTTCTTTTTCCAAAAGATGAGTCATGGGTCTAATTCATAAACTGTTGTGTAATCACTCTTGCAATTTTTGAGAAATCTGAATAAACCTTCGATAAAAACACGCTATCGACCTAAAAAACTTTTCGAACTCCTTTTACAGTGGTCGTGGTAAGGTAATTTAGCTATCATTTACTTTTGCCCTATCAACTTTAACCACTTTTAGAAATTTTCTGCCCCAAAATATTCCTTTTTACTTTTTTTTTATTTAACATAAAATGGCATTTTTCCCAATTAAAGCACAAGATTTGTTTTCTGCACACGATAAGCATTTTATCAAGATTATCCAGGCACTGTGAAAAATTATCCCAAAATACGAAAAGTCATCCATAATAACCTCCATGGTTCTATTTTTACATGTCATTGGAATTATGGCCATATGCACCTTTGAAAGGTCCCCGGTGCATTACAAAGGCCAAAAGGCATTCTTTTGATAGGCAAACGTTCCAAATAAGGCAAGTAAAAGGTGGTCTTTTCTTGGTCATGGGGGTCATTGGAATTTGAAAGTTACCCGGAAATCTGTCCTAAGAAACAATAGGAACTCATTCCCGTAACCTTTTCAAGCATTTGGTCCATTAAATAGGTAAGGAAAATGGTCTTTCTTAGTTGGCAATCATTCCAATTTCTATAATAATGCAAACTCTCCAATCCGGTCACAAGTCGGAGTTGGAATAGTTCATTGTATCAGTCTGTCACGGTAATTCCTCCCTTTTTTGGAACGCAATGAACCGGACTAAACCCAGGGCTATTCGATATGAGGTAAATCAAGCCTAGGCATCAAGAAGCTGATGACTCTTTCTTATCACCTCATGTATGATGGGTTGACCTTCTTTGCTATTTTCTGAACACGGGTTTGTAATCATCCTCCATATAGATTTTGGATCTGTGTACAAAATTTTGGAAATCCATTCCTTAATGTCGGAGATTTTCAAGTAGAGCACTTTGTAAGCCTGTAAGAACCTGCTCCTCGCTCTTCGCGTTTTACCTTCTCATCGATTTTTACATCTTTTGAATTATGACGGGTAGTTTATTATGTCTTTTCAACGAAAAGCGTATTCAAGCATGAGAAGGCAATCTGTGAGATCAAGGTCAGGTGGTTCTCAATTGGATGTTTTGACCGATTCAACTTTTTGATTTGCTTTTGACTTAAGAGGAATATGAATGATGAAAAGGATCTTCATTTAAACTTCTAGCAAATTTTCCAAATAGGGTACATACCCTTTCATCTTAAATCATCATTTAAATCATGTTTAAACGATTCATCTGTTTTAAAACCTATTCTATTTTTGCTCAACGTATCAATTCATGCCTTGTCTATTTGGAAAAAAAATAGGACTTGTACCTTACAAGTACTAGAATGTTCTAGAATTAGCACGAATTGATCTATTCTTTTCCGCAACAATTTCTAAACCCCCTTGGGATCGCCGAAATGTGTTCGTTAGGTCGGAGAAAATTCTAGTTCCCTGCGCATTCATAACGTAAGATTGTGATTCCGGGTAGGGTTCAAAAAAACTTTTTAGGAAATAGTTTCAAGAGAGAAAATGTGAACCCAGACAATGCTTTGGTAACATGAAAGTCTATTAAGGGTGGGTGGAGTGGGCCAAAAATCTTAAGAGTTAAAGAACTCTTCCTCGTAAGCAACATTCTCAAAAACTACCGGTTTTAAAAACTTATCTTCACTCCCGTGGTCAGATGTGTGTTTTAGAACCCTTGGGATAGGTGACCCGATGTAGAATATGATCGGGTAGTAAAGGTGAGAAGGTATCTTTCTCTTTCATCTTAAACAAACATTTCACTTACCCGGGTAAGCAAGTTCTCTTGTGTTAATTTCGTCAACCCACCTTAACTACAGCCATCCCACTGGGCTCGTCATCAATAGTAAATGACTCGTATTGTGGAGAATCATCGAGTCTCAAGTTGGTAAAGCATCAAATAAGATAGTTGTGTCCTCCTGGTCTACGGTCACTCTCGATACCGTAGTATCGAGTTCAAAAACTAGGCCCATCGCCTCCTCTAAAGGCAATATCAAGATCAACAACGGGAGATCGTAGAGGAGGGGGGAAAAATATAGGAGAAATCGGAATCGGAGGAGAGAGACTAAAAGCGTTAATCTTTTCAATATATATAAGATAACTTTGACAATTTTCCTAAAGAGAAATGGATCAACGATCTTTTGAAATGTCGAGATCAATCTCCTCCTCCGTCCTCCTCAATATCAGCACAATCATCAACATAACATCTCTCATGATCGTCATGTCGTTGGCGCTCGCTTATCGTCATCGACACAAACTTCAACGATTTCCGGAGAAATTGGAGCAAGATGAGCAAGTCTACTCGTGGACTTCTCGTAATAGGAATCATCGATGTGTTTCGCAAATTACACTCATGCCAAACTAAAGTCATCGGACTCATGGGTTTGAAATCAAGGGTCTCAAATAATTTGTCTCCGTTTCCGGTAGTAGTTGTTAAAATGCCCGTTCTCTCATTAGAGGTGAATCCTTAGGCTCTACCGTTTTACGGAAAGGGATTTTTTGAGTGTGTATCGTATTCGGCTGAACCGCATAAACACCAAATCTCAACGCCTTTCTAAAAGTAATAAGCTAAGTGTTAACCAGAATCACAAGAAATTTGAACTTAAAATTCTAAAACTCAGCTAATTAACTAAATTTAAGCTAAACTTAATAAGCTATTTATCTTATTTCTAAATATTAGAAGCTGAAATTTTAGATTAAGCTAACCTCATGGATTATGACATGCCTAGATAAACCCCTCCACCCGGATTTTTGATATATAAGTTAATAGAAATGAAAATTTAAAGGAATAAGCTCGAATTCTAAAGTGCTGCGAGACTACTTTTACAGGACTCTAAAAGCTATACTAGAGCTTAATATTGAAAACTAAATGATGACTTTTATTAAGCTAATAGAGTACTAATTAGGTACTTAATACCTAATCTATCCTCAATTATGATGCTAAAAAATGGTTACAAAGATTGATAACGCAATAAGCATAGTAGTGACTGAATTTGCTTGATAATATTGGTAAAGTTCCTAGTGTGCAGGCTAAAATGCTTACTAAACATTCACAAACTAACTACTATATGTATTCAAACTGACATAACCAAAAGCCTTTATATACTTTTGAAAAGATACTTAACACTAAAACTTTTTCTTTAACTGCCCTGGTGTAATGAGACTATTTAACTCTAAATTTGAATTCTACATATAAACTTGTAAACCTGTTTAACACTTGTTACTATGACTAGATGACAATTTATGTAAGGAATATTTGATACTGACTAGTTTGACTTTTAAGGTCAACAAGTCTTTCCCAAAACACTAGTTTTAAACTAACTGTCTAGCCCTACCCATCTCGCGACCTCTTAATTTAGTATAATCTTTACACCCCAAAAAGAATAAAAACCTGCCTATATCGCCATACTACACATCATGTCAATAAATCCTCTCAACAAATATCGACTATTAGGCACTAAAAGCTACAGCTTATAGAAAAAATTAGCCTAGTTATTTCAGCTAGCCTTCTTATATACTTGACGAATTTAAAGCCAGATGATAAGCTTAATGAAGTCCCTAACTACAACTGCTTTGAACATTTGGCATCTCTATTATTAACTATAGCTAATTTAGACAACTAAAGACATAGAAAGAACAAGGCATTAAGCTAGTGAATTAAGCTATAATGTAAAAGGGAATATTAGAGTATGAAACTGAAATTATGTAGTCTCAGAACCAAGCCAATCTTGTTGAGTGAGTGGCTTAAAAATATAAACCTATTGGCACCTTGCCTCTATACCCTGAGCTTTAAGCTCAATAAGCTGATTTAGCTTATTTCTTCTTGAACCTTTCCAAAACTGATGATTTATGAATTCAAATGTAAAATGTTGAATACTAATGAACAAAAATCAGTATTTAAAAGCTTTTAACAAGTATTGAACAACTTTTAGAAGTTAAGAAAACAGAATAAGCTAGAATTAGCTTATTTCAAGCTTATTGCTTAAAAACTGCTTATTACTTGAAAATTTGAACACAAACTCAATTCAAATTGCTTTATTGATTAGAAATGGAAAGTACAAGAGTAGTAACAATAAGCTCAACTGAAATTGAAAGGATTTTAAAAAAAAAACTCAATTGCTACAGTACTCGAATTTGAAAATACAAGGAAAATTGAAAAACCCTAAAAAAAACTATACTCGCTAACTAACTCCCTCTAACTAAGCACTTGAGCTTCTATTTATAGAAGGATGATGATGAGAGTGATGAGAGCTCGTTCATTTTCAGCCGTTGGATCTTTGTCAATTGAATGTAAGCCGTTGGATCTTTGTCAATTGAATGTAAGCCGTTGATCTTGAATTGATGAGGTGTTAGGACCAATAAGCTGTTGCCACATGGGCGAAGTGATGTGGCAATGCTAAAATACGAGGTTGAGTTGAGTGTAGAGGAGCGGGGGTAGTGATTCAGGGTGATTGGGTTTGATTCGAGTTTAGGCGGGAAAGGTTGTTAGAAACGGTTATAGTATTTTTAAGCCGCGTCTTGTGGTTTGAAACTTTGAAGTAATTGCAAAAATGGCCCCCTCCGTTTTGATTATCTTACAATTTGTATGGTAAACAACTTTTTAATGTTTGTCAATAATGGCCCGTGTGGTTTTTTCTTCTTTTTCCCTCTTTACAAACCAACATTCCACTTTTACTACTTTTAGCCTTTGACTTCATTTCTTCCCAAAGAGCCTTTTAAACTTTGAAACTGTGGTCAACCATTGATCCTTGTCTTTATTTGGGCATTCATTGATTTTTTTTCTTATTGTATCGAGGCTGATCCGGCTTTTTGATTGTCTTTCATTCTTCTTCTTAGTCCTTGTCTTTTCCATTTCTTGTCGGTTTTTTTGCTTGTTTTTGCTCACTTTTGTCTTTATTTATCCTTTCCTGCACAATAGACACAAAAGCACACATTTTTCTATCCTTTTGGCATTATTTGGCTTTTATTTGGCAAAATCCCTGGTAATTAATATATACAATTAAGCATTTATCAAAATCAAAATTTGGTAGTAGCAAATTTATATATATATTTTTTTTGTCTTATCCGTGAAATATATCTTACAAAATACTTCTCAAACAAGAGTAATATAAGGTAAAAATCTCACTAAAGAAAACTAATTATGTTTATTGTTTATCCGGGAAGATTTGTACTCCTCAGTGGTCGTGTCCCAACGAAATCGTGAATTGAGATTTGGTGATAATTCGGATTCGAGGTTAAAGAATGATAATAGGATTTTGAACTTTTGATATATACACAATATATTAGCATGAAACTAAAAAACATTAACTAACGAAATTTAAATGCGCGAAAGTAAAAAGTGAGCTAAATGAAATTAAAATTAAGGCAACTTTTAACAAACTTTTTATAAAAATCACAAATTTAAAAGAAAATTTAGGAAAACGAATTTGAATTTTTTAACTATTTTTAAATTTTTTATGAAATTTCAAAGAAAAAATGAATTAACTAAAAATAAACTTTTTCTAAAAAATTCTATCACTAAATTTTATTGTATTTTTAAAAATACTAGATTTAAAAAGAAAATTTTCACAAAAAGAATTAAAAATTTTCAACTATTTTTCTATTTTCTATGATTTATTTAAGAAAAAGTATTTACTTAAAATCTATTTAAATTCCTAGAAAATACAAATTTAATTGGAAAAATAAGGAAAAATGCTTTTTAACTACTTAAGAGGTGCAGAAATCAAATGGAACAAAAAGCCCTAATTTTTATAAACTAATTGAGTCCTAATTTTGTCAATTAAAAACCTAAACCTAATTTTATAAAACTAAAATTAAAAATATTAAAACTATTTTATTTTTCCCAAAAGACAGGGTAGAAATTGTAAAGATAGAAAGAAAAGGGTAGGCGGGAAAACTATTATGAATTTACACTCTAATGAAAACGGGTAACCCTTAACTATTGAACAATAACAAAACAAACCCTACGATATGGCTTATTTTGGCTTATCTAAAAAGTGAAAATAAGCAAAAACTTAAAACTACAAAGTTGTTAATGAGCTTATAGACTACAACTTTAACAAAAGCACCTTTGACTTTTAACAACAGAATAAGCTAGAAATTAAGCATTTCAAGCTTATTACAGAAACTAGAGTTTTTCTGACTATTTCAAACTTTGGCTTATTACTAGCTTATTTCTAGATGAAAGTTAAAACCAAAAGATGCTACTTGGAGCTTAAGATGTATAATAAGAATTTCTAAAAAGTAATAAGCTAAGTGTTAACCAGAATCACAAGAAATTTGAACTTAAAATTCTAAAACTCAGCTAATTAACTAAATTTAAGCTAAACTTAATAAGCTATTTATCTTATTTCTAAATCTTAGAAGCTGGATTTTTAGAATTAAGCTAACCTATGGACTATGAACAAGCCTAGATAAAAGGATTTTTGAAATAATAACTAGAAATGAAAAGTTTAAAGGAAATAAGCTAGAATTCTAAAGTGCTGCGAGACTACTTTTACAGGACTCTAAAAGCTATACTAGAGCTTAATATTGAAAACTAAATGATGACTTTTATTAAGCTAATAGAGTACTAATTAGGTACTTAATACTAAATTCTAACTCCTAATTATGAATGCTAAAAAATGGTTAAAAGATTGATAAGCATCAAGCAGTAGTGACTGAATTTGCTGATATACTTGGTAAAGTTCCTAGGTGCAGGCTAAAATGCTTAACTAAACATTCACAAACTAACTCACTATATGTATTCAAACCTACATTAACCAAGACTGCCTTTAAAAATACTTTTGAAAAGAAAACTTAACACTAAAACTTTTTTCCTTTAAACTGCCCTGGTGCTAATGAGAACTATTTAAACTCTAAACTTTGAATTTCTACATACTAACTTGTAAAACCTGTTTAACACTTGTTAATATGACTAGATGCAATTATGTAAGGTATTTTGATACTGACTTGTTGGATTTTAAGGCACAAGTCTTTACCCAAACACTAGTTTAAACTAACTGTCTAAGCTAATTTTGACTTAAAATCTAATTTTAAACTACAACTACTAAAACTTTATAGCTACTCAGACTAAAACTAACCTAGTAAAGCTATTTAGGCACTAAAAGTTATTGCTTATTAAGAAAAATTAGCTAGTTTATCAGCTAGCTCATTAATATCTTTGACAGAAATTAAAGCAAGATGAAAACGCTTTAATGAATTCTTAACTACAACTAGCTTAAAACATTTGCCTCTCTATATTAACTAAGCTAATTTTGGACAGAATAAGCACATCTGAAAGAATAAGGCATTAAGCTAGTGAATTTAAGCTATTAAAATGCTAAAAGGAAATTAGGTATGAAACCTGAAAATATTAGTCTCAGAACCAAGCATGTTGATTGTGCGTATTGTGGCTTAAAAATATCAACCTTTTGGGGCACCTTGCCTCTATACCTGAGCTTTAAGTTCAATAAGCTGATTTAGCTTTTTCTTCTTTTGAAACCTAAAACTTGATTTGATTTATGAATTCAAAGGTACAATGTTGAATTACTAATGAACAAAAATCGTATTTAAAAGCTTTTAACAGTATTGAACAACTTTTAGAAGTTTATGGAAAACAGATAAGCTAGAATTAGCCATATTTCAAGCTTATTGCTTAAAAAAGCTGCTGATACTTGAAAAATTTGAACACAAAACTCAATTAAATTGCTTTATGATTAGAAATGGAAAGTACAAGAGTAGTAACAATAAGCTCAATTGAAATTGAAAGGATTAAAAAAAAAACTCAATTGCTACAGTACTCGAATTTGAAAATACAAGGAAAATTGAAAAACACTAAAAAAAACTCTACTCACTAACTAACTCCCTCTAACTAAGCACTTGAGCTTCTATTTATAGAAGGATGATGATGAGAGTGTGACTAGAAGCTGTTCATTTTAGCCGTTGGATGCTTTGTAATTGATGTAAAGGCGTTGATCTTTGTCAATTGAATGTAAGCCATTGATCTTGAATTGATGAGGTGTTAGGACCAATAAGTTGTTGCCACGTGGGCGAAGTGATGTGGGAATGCTAAAATACGAGGTTGAGTTGAGTGTAGAAGAGCGGGGGTAGTGATTCAGGGTGATTGGGTTTGATTCGAGTTTGGGCGGGAAAGGTTGTTAGATACGGTTATAGTATTTTTAAGCCGCATCTTGTGGTTTGAAACTTTGAAGTAATTGCAAAAATGGCCCCTCTGTTTGATATCTACCATTGTAGTGTAAAACAACTTTTAAATGTTTAGCATAATGGGCTTCGAGGTTTCTTGGATTCTTTTTCCTCTTTACAAACAAACTTTCCACCTTTTACAACTTTAGCCCTTTGACTTCATTTCTTCCAAAAGAGCCTTTAAACTTTGAAAACTTGTCAACATTGATCCTTTGTCTTTCATTTGGGCTTCATTGAATTTCTTTTCTTATTGTATCGGGCTGATCCGGCTTTTGATTGTCTTTCATTCTTCACTCTTACTAATAACTAAAAATTAAAATTCTATTTATTACTACTAAAAAGAACAGGGTAGAAACTGAAAGAAAGGAAAGAGAAGGGTAGGCGGGCTAACTTTTGTAAATTTACACAACAGTGTAAACGGGTGCCCCTAGACTTTGAGAAAAGTACGAAATAGACCCTACGAATTTGCTTATTTTTGGCTTATTGAAAAATGAGATTCAGCAAAAACTTAAAACTTCAAACTTGTTAAACAGCTTATTCTCTACAACATTAACAAAGGCACTTTTGACTTTTGTCCACAGATTAAGCTAGAAAATAAGCCCTTAAGATTCTGTCACAGAAAGTTAAACTTTAAGAGCTTTTCTAGTTTTTGGCTTAATTCTAGCTTATTACTTCATGAAACCTAAAAACAAAAGAAGCTAAGTGTGACACAGGATGTATAATAAAGATTTTTGAAAAGAAATAAGCTAAGTTTAAACTAAAATACAAGAAAAATGATAATGAAAAGTGCAAGTTTTAGCTAATACTGAGATGAGCTTTTTCTTAATAAGCTAAACTGCTTATTACTGAACCTTACAAGCTAAAAATTTGGATTTAAGCTGTCCTAAGGTAATTAAGCAAATCTTCATAGTTGAAATTCATCTAAGCTTTACAAATAAGCCTTGTGAGCTCAAATGTTAATAACATAGATAAACCTCGACTCAAAGCTAAAAGAGATTCGGAAACAAAACTTATAAATTGATTTAAGAAAATGAAATTTTTAACCATTCTTTTTATTTTCATGTACTATAATTATTTTTTTCTTGCAATAGGAATGTTGTTCTTAGTTCGAACCCCTACTTAGGCCTTTCTCCCAAATAGGATATCGCAACAACAACCGGTGTTCTTAGTTCGAACCCCCACTCCGCTGCTAACGTTTGTGGGTTATCGCGACAACACCTTTTCCTACAAAGCCTAGAATCCAAAGTCCCTTAGTTGCAATCATCACCTAGGCCGCGCTCCCTAGTGATGAATGCCTACGAACCTTGATCCTACGTACATAGTTTTAATCCTTAGTTGCGACCCCATCCGAGTCTTTCTCTCAACATGGATACGCCAACGATTAAAAACTACATATAGCTTTTGTTATTCTATTTTTTCGAATGCTTCATTGGCACGAAAAATAATGCTTTTGCATTAGAAATGCTTCATTGGCATTCTTTTTATAATTATCTTTTTGATGAATGGAAAAATTTCATTTTAGAAAAGCAACTTATAAATTTGAAACCAAAAATCTTACTTACATATTAAAATGAATTCTTTTTCAAAATGTAAGACTTTTTCTAAAGACATTGGTTGACTTAGCTAAATTAAAAAGAGCACGTATGATTAAGTGTGTTAAGAGCTTATGGGAGTAAAAAGACACAAATCATTCATATAAGCTTTAGGTTTTCCAAATAAACCTTGCTTAAACAAATACACTTATATTTAACTACATCATTTCTTGTTCTTCACATTTTAAAATCCAAAGCAATAGGATTTGTGAAAGCTTGGCCCTACAAAAGGTAGGTTAAAGAACTAGCTAGGGCATTTTTCACCCGGTCAAGTCAAAATTAACTCCTATTTCTCACCAACGGACTACCAAAAAGAGGTGTTTTTTCCAAACTAAGCTTCTTTTTAAGCTTTTCTTGTAAGCAAAAATTTAAAATTTCTCACTTTTTCTCAAAAAGGTAATTCAAAAAGATTCAAACAAGGTTGCGTGAAATGCAAGTCAATATCGAAGATATCCTTCCCCAAATAAATGAATACTTTGTCCTCAAAGTTTAAAAAATTAGGGTCAAAAGGAATCTTTAACAAAAATTCTAAGGTCATGCCAAAAAGAATAGAGTGTTAGTTGATAAAGGACAAGGATAAGAGATTTCATATTTTGAAGGAAGATTGGAGACCATCGATGGAAATTGTAGGAATTGCTTTGTCCTTCCACAATTATTTTAACCATGAAGTTTCCAAAATCCGGAAAAACCTAGAACAAAATCACAAACAACCAAACAAGAAGAACGAAAAAGAACATGCTTCCTTCTTCTTTTACAATTGAGCTCAAAAGATTCTCTAAATCGGCTTTGTTTTTGTTAACCGAGTACAAGCGATTACTCGCCCCCGGATTTATTTTGTCCTTAGGGGAGCAAAAAGACAAATAGAAAGAAATAATGAAAATAAAAGGATAAGCAGGGGGTGCTTCCCACGAAGGCTTGTTTATTATAGAGTCCCCTTCGCTTGATCTTTCCCCAAACTAGGTTCTTTATGGTGGATTAATAGCAATGGGGAAGAAAATATAGGGATGACAACCTCCCCAAACTAAGAATGAAAGATATACCAAACACAACCATTTTTTTTTGATTCCGGGTTCAAAATACTTTTTAGAAAGATTTTCAAGATGAAAATGTGAACCCAAAAAATGCTTTTAGTAACATTAAAGACCATTAAGGGTGGTGGAGTGGGTCAAAAACTCAAGAGTCACAAAAGAGGTTTTAGATGATGATAACCCTCTTTTTGAACTCTTATCATTCAAAAGCTTCCTTGTCAAAATGATCAAATCCCCGGATCAAAAAAAATCTTTCCTGGAATGTTAATGGGGAATATCATATTCACAGGTTTAAAATCCTCATTAAAACACTTATTCACTCCCGACATAAGAGGTAAGTCTCCAAATATGGTCCGTATTTCATTGTCGGGATGAAAAAATTGTAAACTTCTTTTACTTTTTTTCAGGTTCAACTTTTGTTTCAAAATCTTCTTTGTTTTACTTTCAAAAGGATGTCAACCTTTTTATCATTTCATTTCAAAGAATTTTTCATCTTCAAGTAAACCATCTAGGAAGGCAACTTTCCTCTTCTTATCATTCATGAATCCCCAAACTATTTTCACTTTCATTTTTGAAAACTTCATGGACTAATTCTCAAACATTATCTTTTAAAATACTCAATTGTTGCCCATTTTCTCACAATCAATTTCCATTTGGAGAAAGAAAGACATATGTTTGTAATTCATTTTAGGAGAAATTTGGCAGATGCATTCCATTAGAAAATTGATTCATCGTCCATTTCAAAAAGAGGGTTCAAATAACTCTTATAAGTTTCCTCCTATATAGAATTGAATCGTCTTTCTTGAGGAAAATATCTTGTTTCTCAAAGAGAGGATTTAAAAAAGTCTCCGGAAACTTGAAATCATAACAAGAAGGGAGAAATCACAATTTTTTCCAATTTTGGACTTCTTGGGATTGGAATGAAATATCTCTTTGTCTAATTCTTTGTTTGGGAACAGAATTTAGATCTCTTTCCCATTGTGCAAGAGTCCTCAAATTATTCTGTTTGGAAAGATGTGTGAATATTGCACTTCTGAAGCTTTTTTTAGGAGAAGAATGCATAAAACTCTTCCTTGGCTTGTGATTTTACACTTATCTAATCTTGCCAATACAGCCTTCTTCTAGCATAACTGTGGTCAGAATTTCCCTTAAGTTCTTCTTTTGTTTATTTATGTCACCAAAAGAGATTCAAAATCATCTACAATAGCAGATGTTGTGTGGAATCATCTTTACTTTCAGGTTCTCAATACATCTTTGAACCGGTCATCATAAAGATCCATCATGTGGATGACTCATTTCTTGGACTTCCATCCGGTTTAAATACTATTCTGTCCAAACCTATCCCTTATCACTAAACTCTTCCCCGTGAACATCAATAAGACCAGTGCGTTCTTAAGAAAGGGTCTAACAAGTATCTAGGAAACGAGGGTCTGCAACTAAAGTTAGTATCACAAAATCGACCGGAATGTAGAAATTTTCCGACCTTCACGAACACACTTTTTCGCTATCCAAGTGGTTTTAGAAATTGTGTACGATCGGCTAATTCTTTTGGAACCATTCTAGTACCTTGTAAGGTCAGGAAGTCCAAAGTTTCTTCCAAATAGACAAGGGCATGAGATTGATACTTGCACCTAGATCCGCTAGAGCTAAGTGATTATCAAACTCCCCAAAACCACAAGGAATGAGAAATCGACCCGGGTCACCAAGCTTTTCGGGAAGCTTTTTGAGAATGACCGCAGAGCAATTAGCATTCATTGGTGTCTTTGCGTTTTACAATCACTTTTGTCTTTCTTTGCCAGGCAAGCTTTTTAACCTCTTTTGATATTAGCATTAACATCAAAAGCATCTGCCAAAGTAATGTCCACATTGAATCTTTTTGTACATTTCCCAAATTTTTGGATTTGCACTTTGACATTTGGATCTTTTCTTTTTCACGCTCTTCTCTCGAAGGATATTATGGAAGAGGTTTGGTCTCTTCTAGAAGTTTATTTTGTTGATGGAGGAATTATTATCTTGAGCAGAAGAGAGCTCCGGAGAAAATTGGACGCTCACCGGCTTAACCGGATCTTGAGATTTTTGGATAACCGGAGTGTTGATGTTTTTGGTGTCGGATGCACATTATCCTTGGTCACGCGGTTTCCATCTCCAGTCAAAGTTCATTTTCTTAACTAGAGAGGTGGTGGAATTGGTTTTTGGAAAGGTGTGTAACGAAAGTCCAGCTGCGAAATCTGTCGTAATGGCTCGAACTCACCCCTTGGGTTGTGGATGGTATTACTGGGATAAAGTTGTAGGTACCATAGAAGTTGAAGTGAAGTTGAAGGCTTGACTTTGGTTTTGGAAGAAATCCACACTCAACATGTTTTGCAATGGTTTTGGGAATTCATCTTTGTTGATTCACGAAAATGTTTATGTGAGTTTTAACTCATTCTTGTATTCACCTGTAAAGGTTGATGTGGTTTTGTTAATGTAGTTGAACTTCACTCCTATATCTCCGCTTTCAAATTGGTAATATGATTTTCATAGCCTGCATACTCCCGCACGGTGGTTTTTCTGAAAATATCCAAATTGATTACGCTAGCACAATTTGAGAATTTTGTGGTGGATTTTGGGTACGGTACCATTTGATAGGGCATATTCCCTTGATCGGATGGTTTATTTTACCTTGGTTTGAAGGAAAACCAGTGTGGGTGTGTTGGTTTTGCTAGTTGGGGAGGACGGTACCCGGAAATTTCCATTTTGAACAAAAAATTACAAACGAAGCGGTTTGTTTGTGAAATTGTTGGAAATTATCTCATGATAAACGGGGATTCGTAAACCTCCTCTAGTCTTGGGGCACATATTATAGCTTATATGATTGGTTACACAAGTGGTACACTTTCCTCAACCGCTATTGAATCGGAACGGAAGTAGGCACAAAAGCTGTCATCATCGTTTTTCTTCTCATTCATTTCATTCTAAAGGTAAGGTAATCTTATCCTCTAAGCTGCTGCCATTTGTGGAACTCAAAGTTAGATGATGAATTAGGAAGAAGTTGGAGGAGCATTCGACTCACTCGCTTCACGGCGTTCAATGTGAGATCTCACTTTTCAGGCTTTGTTCTCTTATGATTGTAGGACACTTCGTTTGGACTTGTTGTAGAGGAAAATTGCCGCCTTTTTTTGTACTTGGCAGCAGAATTATATGTGATCTCTTGGTCATTATAGCTCAAGGAATTTATAGAAATGTATATTATTGGGTGTATTCTTAGTATTTAGGGCATGTGTAAAATCCATGGTGAGGACCACTTCCCTTAGATAGTTCCATTGCGCACAAATAAAACAAAAAGCTCCAAGCGTCGAGAGAAAATTCTTGAGCATATTTGAACGATAATTTCGTATTTCGTTTCCGAAGTTTGGTGTTCTTTGATGGTTGGGAAAAAGAAATTGATGAATTAGGTGAAACTAAGTCATCCCAATGTGAGAATGGGAATTGGGGGGGTTCTTTTTCTAGCCACGTTTTGGCTACTCCCATCAAGAGAAAATGGAATGCAGAAGAACTGTTTGATGGTTGGTGTTAGGTACATCCGTGTACCTTTGGTTGTTCGTAATGCTCTCGAAATGACGGATTATGAGCATGAGCTCCTCATCATTAACCTCTCTCGAAAAATTCGGTTTTATTGAACCAAATTAATGAGAGAGGATTTGAGTTCAAAGTTTTTGAGTCATTAAAATTATCCGGTACTACTATAGCACTTTCATAACCCCGGGGGGAGCTTGGAGTTGCTCGGCCATAGGTCGGTCGTCGGCCATTGGAATCGGATCCAAATTGAGAGGGATTGCCTCTTTTCTCACGGTGGTCGAGATCGTCGACATTTACGTCTTCTGTGGAATAGTGTATTTCAAAGGAGGAGCGAGTGCGCATGCACTAAGAAAAATTAAGAGAAAGAATTTGAGATTAAGAATGATATTTTTGGGGGAAAGAAATTACAATTTTTAGATTTTTATTAAGAATGAAAAAACAAAAAAAATATTTGGTAATCGATTATTACATGCTTCCCGATAAAGTTCCAAGAATGTACGCACAAGTGAGCAGGATAAAGTCTTAGCGAGCCGCAATGACTGTCCTTAGAGAATAGCTATCACTTTCCTTAAAATCACCTTTTAGTTTGTAAACATTAAAGGTCGTCGTTACCTCGCAAAGTACTTCACGATTTGTTTTGTTGTTTATTGGAATGTTTAAGATGGATAGCTAGTATCCAAATGTTTATTTTTATATTTTTTTTTCTAATTTCAGATCGGAATCGTATTATGCACTTTTTTTATTTTTATGAAAAATAGCAAAATAACTTCAAAGGAAGGATCTTCGAAACTTACTTTCGACGATTACTCTGCATTAATCGTTCTACGACTTCCCCCGGCAAACGGCGCCAAAAATTTGGTTGCAGTCAAATTTATCTAGTTATATAGTATTATTCCGTAAGAATTATTTCCTAAATTACTTCTCAATCAAGTGGAAATATAAGGTAAAAATCTCACTAAAGAAAACACAATTTGTATATTTTTTATCCGGGAAGTACTTTTCCTCGGGTCGTGTCCCAACGAAATCGTGAATTGAGAATTTAGGAATAATTCGGAATCGAGCTAAGAATGATAAAGAAATTTTTGAATTTTTGATTACACTACAAACGTAATAGCAAGAATTGAAAAACAATTAACTAGCACGAAAATTAAATGCACAAAACGTAATAAACGCGAGCTAAAACTGAAATTTAAAAACTAAGGCACGACTTTAAACAAATTTTATACCTAAAAATCACAAATTTAAAATGAAAATTTTAGGAAAAAGAATTAGAATTTTTTATGTATTTTTGAATTTTTTATGATTTTTCTAAGAAAAAGTAATTACCTAAATTCTATTTTAATTCCTAGAAAATACAAATTTAATGAGAAAAATATGGAAAAATGATTTTTAGAAACTAAAAAGGTGCAGAAAGTTATAAAAAATAAAAGCCCTAATTTCTACTTTTTAAAAAAAAAAATAAAAAATTTCAACTAATGGGAATTTATTTAAAAAATCTACCTAAATTACTAATTTAATTACTTTTATAATAAAAAGGAAATTTAAAAGAAAATAGGTAGCAGTTGGTATAGAAAGTGATAAAAAGAAAAGTAGAGGGTAGGCGGGCGAAATACTAGAAATTTACACTCTATTGTAAACGGGTAACCTTGAAGTTTGAGAAAAGAACCAAACAAACCCTAGCTTATTTCCTATTTTTGGCTTATTAAATTTTGAGAATTAGCAAAAACTTAAAACTACAAAGTTGCTTATTAGCTTAATGCTAACAATTTTAATAAAAGCTCTTTGGACTTTTACCCAAAGAATAAGCTAGAAAATAAGCAAATCCATGGCTGTTACAGAAACTAGCTTTTTTAAGACTTTTTAGGATTTTGGCTTATTGAGAGCTTAATACTTAATGAAAATTAAAACTAAAAGAAGATTGATGAAGCTTAAGATGTATATTAAAAGAATCTAAACTAAGATTAACCTGTGTTTAGCAATTTTAGAAAGAAAATGAAGATGAAAAATGCAAGGTTTTAATGAAACAGTTTTTTAGCTTTTTCCTTATAAGCTATCAAGCTTATTTTTGAACTTTAAGTGCTGATATTTTGAAAATAAGCTAACCTATTAGAGTGAATTTCATTTAGGTAAAAGGATTTATGAAACTCTACAAGGAAATTAGAAAGAATTCAAAATGAAAGTTGATAAAATGAATGCTAAAAATGAAGTGCTTGCTGGTGCACTATGCTGCTGATGCAATGTGCAGGCTTAACTTCCTAAGGTAAACTAACTTTGAGGCCTACTCTTTTACTTAATGAACCTAAAACAGCACTAAACCACCTTGATCTCTAAAATGCTTTTAAATTCTTAAAATCTAAAACCTACACAGTAATGAAATGTGCCCTGGTGCTGGCAAGGATTTATACACTCTAACTTTTTGGAATTCTGAAAACTACTTCTAAAATTTGTTTAAAATTCTGTTGTAAAAGCTATCTCAGCTAAATGAAATGATGATTTGTCAAATTGAAGAATTGACTTTTGGAGTCCAATTCAAGCTTAAAACCAAACAATTGACGTCTAATATTTTCTGTCAAAATAAGTGAGATTTAAAACTTTTAAAAGACTTAAAAACGCTAAACTTTTTTAGACTACTTATACTAAACTTAACCTAATTAAGCTATTCAAGCAGTAATATTACTAGCTTATTAAGAAGAAATAGCTAGTTACTCTCTAAGCTTATTACTACTACTATTGACAGAAAAAGTGAAAGTGATACTTTACTAGTTTTAAAACTACAATAACCTGAAAACAATTCAAATTTAAGCTAAGTAAACCTTATGAACATGATTTAAATGAATACTTAACAGAAATAAGCAAGTTGAAAATAAGCTATGAATGCTATAAAATGAAATTAAGAGAAAATAACTTAAAAATTTGGAGTCTCAGACAGAGTACCTAGTTGAGTGAGTAGCTCTTAAGAATGCTTAAACCTAATGGCACCTTGCCTCTAGACCTGCATAAGCTGGCTTATGCTTAATTTGAGCTTATTTCTTCTTGTTACCTCAAAATTGAACTCAAATCTTCTCAAATATCCATGATATGAATATAAGTGAATGAAAATGGTGAATGAATTGCTTAAGACAGAAATTTAGCTAAATTTTAGCTTATTAGAAGTAATAGCTTTATGAGTCGATTTAAAAGCCTTATTGGATCAATTTAGCTTTAAATTAAAAATGAAGAGTATTAAAGGGTGTAAATTGACTTTTAATTACTGAATTAAAGGTGTTCAAGTGACATGAATTGATTCTACAAGAGCTTAAAGCTTAAGTGCTTAAAATGAAAGCTTAATTTGCTTAAAACGAAAAATTACAAAGTAAATGTTTTAAAACAGAAAATTAACTACGAAAAATGAAGTCCTAAGGTGCTATTTATAGAGGAGGGGTGAAGAGAGGGAAGAATTTCTAGAATGCTCCTTTAAATCACAGCCATCGATCTTTTTGAAGTGATTGTGAGCCGTTTGATTGGATTAGGAGGTGTTCGGACCAATAAGGGCTTGCCACGTGTTGGTTTGTGATTGGTGAAGAGCTTATAAACGAATTGAGGGTTTAAAAGGGAGCGGGGTTGGGTAAAAATCGGGATTGGGCTGTGTAGGTTTTTGGCGGGAAATTCAGTTGGAGTCGTTGGGTTGTTATTCTGTTTGCTAAAAAGCCGCTTATTATTTGAAAAGTTTGAGAAGTTGGCAGAAATCGTCCTTGTCTTCTATCCCGCCTTTTCTAGTGTTAAAACAAGTTTGGAGTTTAACAGCTTCAGTCCTTGTGGTTGCTTTGTTCTCTTTTCTTCTTTTTAAAGCATTTTTTTCTTTTGGCAACTTTGGCCCTTGAGACTTCAAAACTTCAAATAAGCTCTTTAATCTTTGAACACTTGACAACAATGGCCCCTTGACTTGACTTTTGGCTTTTGACTTCCTTTATTCCTTTCTTTAACTGAGTTTGACTGATCCGGCTGTGATTTCTGGCTGATTTCTTTGTCTTGCTCTTGACTCTTTGTCTTTTTCCCGTTTCTTGTCGGTTTTTGATCGTTTTTGCTTCTTTTTGTCTTTTCAATCCTTTCCTGCACAATTAGACACAAAAGCACACATTTTCTATTCTTTTGGCATTTTTATTGGCTTTTATTTGGCAAAATCCCGGGTAATTTACATATACAATTAAGCAAATATCAGTAATCAATGCACATCCGGAATGATCCGTCTTTCTTCTTGACAAACAAGACTGGAGATCCCCAGGGTGAGGAACTAGGTCTTATAAAACCTTTGTCAGATAGTTCTTTTAGTTGCTCCGACAACTCTTTTCAGTTTTTGAAAGGGGCCAATCGTTTAAAAGGCGCCCCGAGCTACGGGTTGCAAGACAGAGTATCGAATCGATTTAAAATTCCACTTGTCGAGTCAGAGAAAGACCTGGCAAGTCCTCAGGAAATACTTCAGGAAAATCTCGAACTATTGATACATCCTCAAGTCGCTTCTTCTCTGACTTGTCTTCAACCTCCTTTGTAGTAATATGTGCCAAAAAGACTGGACATCCTTTTAGCATGTATTCTTTTGTTTTGGAGTACGAGATAATGTGTAGACGAGCCTCGTGTCCCCGGTTGCTTCCGTCACCATGAACAATTAATGTTTCATTTCCCCAGGAAATACGAACGATCTTCTCGGCACACACAATGAATGCTTGATACTTTGCCAACCAATCCATACCAATTATAGCATCGAAACTACCAAGTTCTACGGGCATTAAATTTATGTTGAATGGGTGGTTCAGGAGATTTAATGTGCAACCCCTAAGGATAGTGTTTAACCTAATTATTCTCCCGTCAGCTAGTTCGACATCATAATAGTGATCTAAGGTAGATGGTGCGATATCAATTTAGGAACTAAATGCAGTAGACACAAAACTCCTATCTCGGCACCAAGTTATCAAATTAAGATAGAAGCATAGCGGTTGTTGTAAAGGATAAGTACCCGTTACAACGTTTGGAGTCTGGGTTTGTCCCTGCATGTCCCACCGCATACACTTTGGCCTGGAGCCACTGTCCAATTACCAACATGTTTTCCATGGTTTTTGTTGTTCTTCAAACTTTGGATAATTCCCTTTGAAGTTGTCCTTGAACTCCACACTCGATAGCAAGTAGATTTCTGGCCTGACCACAGTGCCCTTGATTGTTAGTATTTTGGCATTTCCCGCACTCCTATAGTCACCGGGCAAAAATGGCTATACTTTGTTGATTTGTGTCTTTTAGGACACAGGGACCATCGTTAGGTGATTGTATGCATTTAGTTGCATAGGGGTTTAGAATCCACCCGTATAGCTTTCTTTCCACCAGTCCCATGCAAGTATAAGCTCTGCTAGTGTTCTGCATTAGTTCTGTTGTTGTTGGTTTTGTTTGTTTCGGGATGTTTTTCTAACTTCTTTTGTTCTCTGCCTGTCTTTCAGCAATTGGTGCTGGACTTTCTTATCCATTAATTCATTGGCCTTTTTCAACAGCCTCTTTGCATGGTTTTCGGATTTGATTCTACAATATTTCATGGCTATGTCGGGCAATCCGCCGACGTACATTTCAATCTTGTCAGACTCCTCAGGAAACATCCTAACACACAACAGTGCTAGTTCCTGGAAACGTTGATGGTTTGTACCTTATCACATCAAGTACCCTTACTTTCACTTTCACATATTCAGCCTCGAGCTTTTTTTTCTCGTTTCCCTTGGACATTTCTTGTCAGTAATCTTCTTCCTCAGATCGGTCAAAAGTCATTGCATATATGCAATATGAGGAACAGGTTATAACATTGAATTCCACCATGTTAGAGCACTGACTAGGAGAGTCAAAGTGGAAAAAACTTATAACCTTGATTTTCCACAGTGCAGCTTGCTTAGCGGAATACAGGTCTTACATCCTTTCTAACATTAAGTTAGTTAATTCGGACAAAACTCCCTTAGTGCCTTTGAAATTATAGTGGTTGCATTCATGAAAATCTTGTAGTGCACTCTCGAGCAAACACGTTCAGACCTCTGACACCCGTCCCGAAGTTTATGGCTGTCACTGCCATTCTGTTTTGCATCACTTTTTTGCTGCTTAAAGCGACAGTATGCCTTGGTCAATCATTACTCCTGAATGTTGGGCAATTAGGACCGTTTGTGGTTGGTAGTTGTTGTTGGGGCTGGGGTTGTTGTGACCGGTGTTGACCTTGTGGCTTATTTTGGTGCCATTTTCTTCAATCACAAGAAAATACAATACCCGTTAGATTTTACAAAATCATAACCATGACATGACATATACATGATAAATAAAGTGAGATCACCATTCACACAGGGAAATATACAATGATTATTAAACAACATATGATTAACCAAAATCGGGACATTCATTCATTTAAACAAATTCGATTACTGGACGTGACATTATACCCCATTCCATATATAAAATTAGAAAACATACATGAATGGTTCAGATACAAAATGATCATAACGATCCTTAGGTTACAAAATAAAACATAAACACATAAGCCTTACTAGCGGGTTAAACCCGTATACTTCGTAGGCTATATACGAATGATCTAGCTTAAACTTGATATATTCTTATGAACTGCTACCAGCCTCCTCTAGCAGCTCTGGCTGTGCAGGACCTCCAACGGGTCCCTGCTGTCCCTACAGTGCGGTAACCTGTCCCTGTAGTGCTGTCACCTGTCCCTGTAATGTGGTCACCTGTCCCTGTAATGTGGTCACATGTCCCTGTAATGACTGCATCACTGTCAATGTTTGTATAATCTGCTGCTGTCGGGTACGATCAGCTGTCCTCAACTCTCTCATCCCTGCAGATATCCTATGGTATGCCTTCAGCATCTCTGAAATCACAGCCTGTCTCCTGCGATCAGCAGCATGCAATTCTTTAATCTCTGACATCTGAACCCTAGTAAGTTTGTGCGCAAAGTGACATAAACCTCTCCGCGGGTTAAGATCACAGCTTCCATCGATCGCCTCCATGCCTCTCGGGACAATCTAGCCTCTATCTCCATCAGATGACGTGTATATTCATGTGCTCGTCTGTCTCTAAACAACATGTTGAGGAGACCAGCCAATAGCTGTCTTTGACTCTGTTCATCGTCTAACCTCGTATAAATCTCATCCGTGTCTTGCCTAACCCTAGTCTCAAATGCTGTCATACGTCGATCCAACTCTGTGTTAGTACTAACGGGTGCCCCCCGAAGGGTCTCAACTATCTCGTCCCACGAGTCGATGATCCCATATCCAACATATCTATCCGGATCACGCCAGATCTCCCTATCCATAGTGGCAACAAAGCCGTAGTCTGTCCTAAGACCTCCAACCCCGGTTCTAGGCAGCAGCAGCAAGTATGAGCTCTCTACTACACTCGTATCTAGGATCCTAGAGCGTACCTACCTCTTTCGAGGTGGTTAAGGAACCTCAGGTTCTTTGTCCTCACCCTACGACTAGCAGTCGGGTAGTTAGCACTGGTGGTGATGATAGTATGAACTGATTGGGCAGGGTGGCGGTGGTATCAACTGATGTTGGGTGCATCTGATCTGGTGGGGGAGAGTATGAAGGGTGATGGTAATGGTAGAGAATGGGAAGTAGATGCGGCCTTAGCTCTCAGCCGTATTATAGCAGCTCAATAGCCTAATGAACGAATAGGGCTAGGAGGTGGTGCTGGAGATAACACATGTGAGGGAGGTGATAGTGGTAGTGATGGAGAAGGTATCTGGGGAAGTGGTGAAGACCATGGAGAGAGTTTGATGATGTGGAGTAGTATAGCGAGAAGTCTCGGGGCAACCTCTACATCAAGACCTTACTGGTGTAGGTACTGGGAGCTGTGGAATAGAAAATCCTAGCTGTCCACACGATATCCGGGTGTGGTAGGTGGTGTGGCCGCAGACTCATCAGTCTCGAACTGGCTTGTCTCCTCGCAGTAATGGGGCCTAGATCAGTAGTGGTTAAGCATCAACTACAGTGTCGGTAGGAGCTAGGTGCTTCCTCCTCATCTCCTCGTCATCGGCTCGATGTCATATCATCATACCTCATCATCTCTATGATCCTCATCGTATTCTCCTCCATCAGCAGGATAGTTAACAGGATCCTCCTCAGAGTCCTCATCGTCATCCTCCTTTGGGTTCGCCTCAGGATCGGACTCCAGGACATAGTCAGGTGACTGAGCAGTGGGTGAGGCATCCTCAGCATATGGCTGATCCTCAGCAACAATCTCATCATCAACATGCTCTGGGCCTAGCACATAATCTGGCGAAGGTGGTGCCTGCTCTGGCTCCTCAGGGCCAGGCACGTAATCTGGAGAGGGTAGGGCCTGAAGAGCGGCCTCCACGTATGGGTCCTCTAGCATCCAAGGCAGCTCAAGGTACTCGTGATCATCAGCTCTCGGTGATCCTATGTCTGATAAACCCTCAAATGGGTTGGAAACCTCTGTGTATGTAACCCCCGATTCATTCGAATCTGACATGACTGAATCTGAAATTTCAAAATAGCTTATATTAGTATTTAATATAAGACTCTTATAGTAATATACATTTATATCATAACATGTATATCAATTATGAATGCATCTAGTCCAACCAACTAATGCAACAAGTAGTGTATGCATGAATGTATGCACATATGTATGTCCCGTGTAAAACCCCTTTGTATGAATTCGATGTTTGAAAACGGTTATAGTCCAGCAAAAACATTTGACCTGGTTCTCTATAACCTTGGCTCTTGATACCAATCTGTAACACCCCCAAATTGGGTCGCAGCGGAATAAGGGTCCGGGGCGTGTTACTTCATAGATCAATAACACAAGATGTATATAGAACGACCAAAAAGTCGTTTAAAACTGATACATTGGATTTAACAAAGTATTTGTTACATAAGCCGAAGCTTCACTTGTCCACTTGTTCAAAATACAAAGATTTCTAGCCCATAACAGTTATACAAAATGTAATGCGACAAAATCTTTAATGCATGATATCCAAATCAAAACCACCAATGTATCCCTTGCACCTCGTGCTTACTGATCCCCTGAAAAACATTGCTTTAAAACGTCAACAATAATGTTGGTGAATTCATAGGTTTGATAAATCATATATTGTAGGACCACAAGATTTCCCAAGTGTATGATAATGCAACAGATGCAGACATCATATAAATGTAATTACGTTGCCCTAAGCTCATGACACTGAAGCTCGACATAAATGAATACCATATAAATGGCCTACATTGCCCGTGATGATGTTCTAACCTGCAACATCCTATGTTTGACATGGTATACGTTCGTTTTCCTAGTGATAGCTAATCACCCGAACGGGGATGTCAATCCCAATAGATCTATTCATAACATTCGCGCTCACAATCCAGTAACTGACAGTTCATGATAATGGGCTCAACTAGGGTTATCGCTACTTAGGCAACACGTAATCATAATATAAAACTTAACCACTTGTGTCCAGTTATAAAACATTGCATGTTTCTCACCCCAAAAACTTATAAAACAAATCATGTAAAACGTGGGGCTATAAACTCACCTCAAGTGAGTGATTACCAAGTATATCACAGATAATGCGCCACGCAAATTGTCAGATGCAACCTATTTAAATTTAGGTTGTATAAGTACCAAGTACTTTGATTAACTACATCATATATAATCCTATGTTAGTTACATCATACTATCGTTCGGGCTATCATAATTAAGAGGTCACGTAGTGACGTATGAGGAGCTAGGACACTTTAAATCGTAAATCCAACAACTCGTCGATACGCCACCCCGAAGAGGCCTCATTATGAAACTCCCTAGTAATATAGTACTTTGATAACCACATATAATTCTATATAGCTCATCACCATCTATTTGTAATTTAGAAATCATGGTTATAATGGTAAAAACGTTTATAATTAACGCTTTAGTAATTATAGCGTAACTTTCCCGTTTTAAATCCGTTTCTCGTGTTTCTTACGCTCACGTCTTTGTATTAAGATAATATATAAAAATGTTTCATTTTTATATTTTATGAACTTCTGATGAACAGTACTTTTTACTATTCATGACGCTTTATAAATTCCGTTTAATTGGCGTAAACTTGTAAATGTGATAACTTTTCCGTTTTAGGTCCGTTTCTTACGTCCATGCTTTCATATTAAGATGATGTATCAAAATATGACATTTTCATATTTTAGGTCTTCTGATGAACAGTATTTTGTACTGTTCATGACAGATATAGAATTATTTTTAGTTATCGTAAATACCGTAATCGTCGTATTTTATTCGTTATAGCTTCGTTTTCAGCGATTCTTTCGAGCACGTTCTCATAATTAAAAGTAATATCAATTTATTGATATTTTAAAAGCATAAGTTTCTGTGGTGAATAGTAATTTTTATAAAAGTATTAATTATCGTAAACTTGTTATAGTCATATCTTTTTCGTTATAAGTCGGTTTTTCAAGTTCTTTACATATTCGGAATCGTCATGAGACGTACTATTTTTATAAAACATAAAATCCATGCCTTGGATTTCATGCCAAAACAGCCCCTATAAATCTCTTATATACTTAATTATATAACTTTGTTTTATATATATATATTTTACTACATATCTTACCACAAATCCTTTATACTCTTTATATTATATGTCTCATATATAATATAGTCCATGTCCATATTTTGTCCAAGATCAACAAGTCTTTAACCTAATATGAAATCATAAACTTTCCTTAAGTAAACTTTTAATTACAAGTTTATGTACACACTTTTTATACTTTAACAAACATGTTACCACACTTATAATCTCATTATTCCATGATATTACCAATCACAACCCCCTCCCACCCACATTATTCAATTATGAAAAAGTGTTAAAAATCATGATCACAAGTAAGTTATCCATTTAACATGTTTAAAAGTCTTAAATGATGATTTAGCTATATAGAACATATATACTCATAAAAATGATAAAAGTAAAGACATAAAGGTTTTTAGATAACCTTATATTGATGTATGATGATGAGAAATATATCATAAACCCTTGTTTAGACCTTAAACCTAAGCTTGCAAGTTTATAAACCCTAGATTAGTTTGAAAACCTAATCTTCCCTTTTCTTGCTTTAATCCTTTTAGAGGCTTGATCAAACCCTTAAAATACTTTAAGGTATCTTAGATATAGTGTATGAAAGCTTGTATGAGTTGTAGAAAAATATAGTATGGTTTGTTTAGGGTTTTTAGTTGAGCCGTGGGTTATGTTTGCTTTAAGAGAGAAAGAAAAATATTTTTGTTAGAGTTGTGTTGTTATCACCTTGCATGTATGTAACATATATATATATGTATATATATATATATATATATATATATATATATATATATATATATATATATATATATAAAGGTGGTCAAATACTAGCTAACTTGGACCAAGACTTCAAAGGAGGGGGGATAGGTGGCGTTGGGAACAAGATGAGTAAAAAGGGGGTAATTAATGTTGGTGTCTTTATGTTCCTATATGTAGAGATCATCCCATGATATTAAGGGATGATGTTTACTAGCTCTTCCCTTTTGATAATATCTATTGTTACTTGTACATTGTTGGATGTGTGTTGTATGCCATGGGTTAGGAGGGGGGAAGGGCTTCTAGAAGTATTTTGATATTTACAAAGTATCTAGTGAATTATATGTAAGTTATAACTTGTAGATTTTGTATAAAAGTGTTCATTTGTACATGTTTATGTCTTGGTTGGTTTTTCTTGTGTACAAAGTAACATATGATATTAACTTGGGTAAAGTTTAATAAAACTTTGGGTATTGGGTACAATTGTGGGTATTTGTTGAAGCGTAGAAATATTTTTGTGGTTCCGGGAATGCCTAAACTTAATTTATCGCGAAACGTATACACTTTACGTATCCGATAAAAATAAAATGAACAAAGACCATAATTATTCTCAAAATAATTATTTAATACTTGATTGATGTAAACGCTTAATTGTTTAATGCCCGTTTACATTGAACGCTAATTTTTAGCTTACGCGATTTTACTTAATACATGAAATTAAAAGCAAACGCGTACAACACTAAAAATAAATAGTAGATTTATTGACGTCGTTAATGACTTGAAAACACAGGGTGTTATACAATGTTCTTTTGATTGAACACGTGTCTTTCTAATTGAGTCAAATTGGTCTTCGTAAATTGATTTAAAATGCTCTCGTTCTTTTCACAAATTTTTATTTTCTGAAAGTAATTTTGCCACACTATGCTCCAGCTCAATGTTGATTGTTTCAATCTCATCAATGTCTTTCTTTACATTTTCCACATTATCTTTTCCACTCAAAGATTTAATCCTATCTTTCAACTTTCTTATGACCGTGTCCTTTTCTTGTGACTGAGCTTTCAATTCATTTAATTCAAATAATTGATTAAATGTAGGAGCATTTTGGTTTTCATGAAAATTGTCCTTTTGAAAAACTACTTGATTGAGTTGAGTTGTTAATTCCAAAGAAAGGCAATGCTTTTCAAGTGTTGAATAACTTTTCAAAAGTCTATCGTAAACATCTTTTTCAATCAAATGTTTCTTTTTGAGAAGCTCAGCCTCAAGTTCCAGACACTTATTGCAATCATTCACACATGACTTTTTCACATCAAGAATATCTACAGAATTCATAGCAATATGCACAATTTCTTGAGACATGATTTGTTTCAGGAGTTGATCATTATCAATGCTAAGCTGTTTGATTTGAATTTCAAAAGCGTTTTTGTCTACAGAACACTAATTAACAACCGCTTACCATTTCGGCTTTAAAAAACAGCTTTGAACTTCAGTGATTTCATCTAAAGAGGTTTATCATTATGAATTAAATGGTATCTTTTAAAAATGGAATTATTCAGTTACTCAAAACACGCTCTTTGGTATATGTTCAAAACCCCTCGCACCTGCAGTAAATAGCATCGAATGTTTTTATTCTTTTCCACAACATTATAAACGTGGCCAGTTGATATTTTAGCTTTTTAAGACTTTTTATGTACCAAAAACTTCCTTAGGAAGTTCTCTAGGAGCTTTCAATTAAAAGGTGTATGTGACGTAACGGGTGCTTCAGAAAAGGATGATTGTTTTAACCTAGAAAGCTTGTTCTGAGAAAATCTTTTCTTTGAGTGACAAAAACGTTTACCAAAATCTGATTTTATCTTATTTAACTTGGAATAATCAATGGAGGATCTTAATTTTATTTTCTATCTGGAAATGGATTATTTTGTTTATCCAGATCTTTGATCGACTCTCATCTTCCAAAAATCAATGTCCTCTTCTATCATCATCACAGAATCACAGCATGTTCTTTTGCAATAACACTACCATCATATGATGTTGGTTGAATCCGCTGAGCTTTTTTCAGATGGAACGGATTTTGATAACCAAGAGCTTGTTTGTGAGTGTCATCATAAAAAACTTGTGGTTTCGTTAGCATATGCATTGCTTGCGTAGATCGATATATCTTACAAATAATATTCTCCAGTTCTTTATTTTGTTTTTCCAAAACAATTTCCTTGTCAATGTATTTAGACTCTTTTTCTTTAGATTCTGTTTTGAAAACAGTTAATGTTTTTGATAAAGATTCCTTTTCTTTGACATGATTAGAAAGAGTTTCTTTAAGTGTATCGATCTCCTGCTGAAAAGCCGCAAGCTTTGCATTTTTATTCCGAATTAAATTATCCATTTGAGAATATATTAATTTTTCACGTTTATTCAAATCTACATTAAGTCTTTGTTCAAAAATGGTGACTCGTTCTTTGTATCTCTCAAGCTCAGCGGTTAATGATTCATTTATCATTTTATTTGTCTAATTTTCCTTATCCAGATGAGTTACGTGATCAGTCATTTTTTCAACCAAAGATAGCACAAATAAATCCTTAGGTGCAGAAGAATTAGTATTCTGAATAATCGCATCTTGTGACTCTTGCAGATATTGAGAATACAAAATGATATTACTATCACTATGTATCTCATTATCTTGAAAATCATCAAAATATGTTTGTTCAGACTATTGTATCTCTTGCACATCTTGATTAATCATATCATTTGGATAAGAATCAGAATATGGTACCTCAGAGAGAACATTAGGATCACAGCTTGAAAGATTTGCCATCACAACCACTTTAGCCGAGGATAATTCATCACAATCCGAGTCATATGCATCTAAGTCTTCAGTCTGGAAGGTTGAATTTTAAGGGATTGTCTGCAGAGCAACTGGAGCTTCTAATATTCCAGGGTCTGCTAAAAATGCAAGTTGCTCTTCATCCAATATTAGTCCCACTTCCTGAGCTTTGGATAACATAAATTTCTCCTTAAACCATGCAACATTCCTTGGCCTTTTTGGCTGAGTACATTGTCTCGCCATATGCCCTTTTCCTTGACAATTATAACACTTCACAACTTTTGGTTGACCAGCTGCATAATTTCCCCTTGAAGTTCTAGCAATTTCTCTGTTTCTAGTCCCAGCAAAACTCTGAGATTGTCTTCCTTGATCATGTTAAATTGTGACTTTGCCATCTTGAATGGTTGCCTGATTCCTAGGATTGGAAGACGTTCTGAGTTGATTGTTTGAAGGTGGAAACCTTGACGCCACAGCAAATAGGAATGCCATTGCTTTGTTAATGCATTCAACCGGATCTTCTCCATGTTGAAATGTAGGAACAACAAGACCAGAGTCCAATTGAGGAAAGTCAGATTAAGAGTGTTATGTCACTGATGAAGATATAAAGGGTTGAGGAGAAACTTAATGGTTTTGTAGATTAACTAGAGTATGATGGTATTGATGATGAATAGGTGCTGCATACAATGGTGTGAATTTTTAAGGAGGTGGATACATAGAAGAACCTGAATGTTGTAGTGACTGAGATGGATTGTATAGTGTTGGAGAGTTGGCTACCAATGCAAGAGGATCCGGATATCTTTCACGCGTGATACGAACATCATTAGCATGTCGTTCATGTTGACTAAGGTATGCATACAACTGATCATAGTTGGTGGTATACAAACTTTTAGCTAACTTCACATCAGTGACAAACTTGCTCCATTCCGATGGAAGAGCATTCAAAAACTTGGTATTGACTTGAACTTGTTGCATTGTCATCCCAATAGTATGCATGTCATTGATCAGCTGAGAGAATCTCCAATAGTACTCATACAGTGTTTCACCCTGAACATAAGCAACTTTATCAAACAAGTTGTACAATCTGCATTCACGTTCTTGGTATGATAATTCAGTACCTTTCATTAGTAGCTTGAATATATCCTAAATATCATTAGCAGCCTTTTGATGGTTAAAAAGTGCATACACATCGGGTGGAAGACCGAGAAGAATGATATTGGTTGCTTGAACATCACAGTCATCTTGAAGTTGTTGTGCTTCAGTGAGTTTAGAGTATTTCTTAAGTCTAGTATGCCCATTTTCTTTAACTCTTGGGTAAACCAATGGACCATTATTGATTGAATCAAGCATTATCCTACCATGTTTCTTCCCCATGATGAATAGTCGTATACGACTTCCCCATGAATCGTACATTGATTTATAAAGCATTAGAGGATGGTTCTCAGCTCCAGCAATAATGATGTGTTCTGCTAAAGTAGTCATCTTGTCAAATTGAAAAGTGAAATGATTAAAGAGTGATCGAACAGTGATAAAGGAGGATTGTGTTAAGAGATTTTATTGTTGGTGATTAAGATTAATGTTCCACAGGATTTTACAAATCTTCACTAAAATCGAGAAATCTAAATATTTCATGAGATTTTACAAAGTAAGACAAACCGTAGAAAATAAAATCTTTTGGTGATGTATGTAATGTTTCAATTGATGTAATGTTTTGCTTGATGTAATGTTTCGCTTAGAATACAACAATGTAATGTTTCGCTTGAAATGTTTCACTTGAAATGTTTCGCTTGGAATATGACGATGTAATGTTTCGCTTGAAATATGAAAATTAGATAGAGTTTCCTCTTACACAACTACTTATTTCACTTGAACTAACAACTTGTCATAAATCTATTGCTAACATATTTCGCTTGCTAACATATTTCGCTTGAACATATTTCACTTGACCTAAGAAAAATTAAGCAGAGTTTCATTTTCTAGAAATGACATAAATTGCTTGAGGTCAACTTGTCATATTTCGCTAACATACATATTTCGCTTACAACATATTTCGCTTACCTACATGTTTCGCTAGCTTCAAACATATTTTGCTCCCTTCAAAACATGTTTCGCTTCCTGCAAACAAAATGTACTTTTCCAACAAAAATCACCAAAACCACACCCTTTTTGACGTTTTACCTTGATTTTTCTTGCACAACTAGCTATCTTAAGCCTAGATCTTGCTTAAAAACACAAACTTTAAGACTTTTAAACACAAAAATCCGGGTTTGATTTTTGAAGCACAAGAAACCAAAAAATAACCAAAACTAACGATCTAAACAAGATATAAACGCACACAAGTTTTCGATATCACCCCATGATGACTGATACCAATTGTAGATGTATCAAATCACTTAACAAATGAGCAAGAAAGAAATTTTACAGAGAAAAAGTGGGTTGTAGCACTTAGAGAGAGAAAGAAAGGAAAATGTATTATGTGAAAGCACCAAATGAACAACCAACCCTCTCCAAGGTGTGGAGAGGGGTATTTATACCTTACTTGGCCGGTCACACATAAGGTTGCCTTATGTTGACACGGTTAGCTTGGTAAGTTTCCAAATATTATTGCTACGAGCTATACTATTATATATTGGTAATGACCGAGTCTTTTCTTGATTTCTAACACCTTTTTATAAATTTCGACATATAAACACAAACCTTTTAAGGTTTTATAAATTTTAAAGCTTTGATTTTTAACAAAATATTTGTATAACTAGTTTATTCATATGGTAAGGATCAAGGAAGTACAAGAAAAATATAGAAAAGATAAACTTACGAAGATGATGGATTAAGAGGTGATTAGAAGCTAACGAACAACCCGAATGATACTTAAAATACCCTAAATAACTATACGAATCAACCCTGAATAAACTCTAGCTACAAAATCTTGATCAAAGGTGGAAAAATATACGTGTGTGTGTGTGTCTTTGGCATCAAACGAAACAAGAGAGGGAGGAGAGGGAGAGATATTTTTGTTGTGTGTTTTTCTAGAGTGAGAAAATGTTTTGAGGTGAATGGATGAATGAAGTGTATGTAGACAATATATTATGAATCAAAAATAAGAATCATAGGATAGAAAAATATCTAGGGGACATGGTTGCAAAACTTTAGGGGGAATTTTAGGGTTGTGGGTGGTGGCGTCGACAAGAAGGACACAAAGGGGGGGTTGAAATTTTGAATTTTGATCATGCATAAAGGAATCCCATGAACCTTGGATATTTATTTCATACTTATGATATTTTTAAACTTCATTTACGGTATACCCGAAAACTAAAAAACGCGCAATACCTAAATATAAATTACAAAAATTTAAACATCTATCCGAAACATAAAAACGCGACATCTGTCGAAAGACTGCATTCAAATAACAAGTCGAACGCATCCGATAAGGATTCTCAGTTATGCATGGGGAAACTTCCCTGTTAAGCACAGTAATTAACACGTAATCATTAAAAGTCAACTAATGCATGAAAGTCAACGAAAATAAATTTGGAATTTTTTACGGGGTATGACATCCTTTCCCCATTCGAAGAGCTTTGTCCGCAAAGCTTAAGACGTGTTATCTGGTGCAGATAAGGATTTTGAAAACAGATGCGGATATTTCTTTGAAACTGGTCTTCACGCTCCCAGGTGAACTCGGGACCTCTTCTCGAGTTTCAACGAACCTTGACAATGGGAATATGAATCTGCTTTAAACGCTTGACCTCACGGTCCATGATTTCAACGGGTTCTTTGACAAAATGAAGCTTTTTGTCAATCTGGATTTCATCCAACGGGATAACATGTGTTTTGTCGGATAAACACTTCTTCAGATTTGACACGTAGAAGGTGTTATAGACTCGGATGGGTTACTTTGGAAGTTTGAGTTGATATGGAACGATTCTAACCTTGGTTAGAATCTTGAAATGCCCAATATAACGTGGATTCAGGTTTCCTTGTTTGCCAAGCGTATAACCCATTTCCATGGTGAGACCTTCAACATGACCTTATCCCCGACTTGGAACCCCAAAGGCTTACGTCTATTGTCGGCGTAGCTCTTTTGTTTATCACGTGCAGCTCGTGCATAATCACAGCTCTCAAATCACCAAAAAAGGAATCCAAATCCTGTTCTTCAAACATAACATTTCGTCAGAACGGGGTTCGAGTTTCTTAATCATACCGCACAAGTCTTATGTTTCATAATTCTATTCCTTTCTCACCTCAGCTTGGGCGGTCAAAATTTGCCCGGGAAGATTTAGACCTATAGTCATCACTAAGGCTCGAACTCGTAGTGGCTTGATCCTTTCCTTTTAGTCAATGCGTCTGCCACCACGTTCGCCTTTCCTGGGTAATAACGAATCTCACAATCGTAATCACTTAACAACTCCAACCATTGATGTTGTCTCATGTTCAGCTCTTTCTGATTAAGAATATGTTGTGAGCTCTTGTGATCAGTGAACATAACGCACTTCGTACCATATAGATAGTGTCTCCACATCTTGAGAGCGAACACTACATATCCTAATTCTAAGTCATGTGTCGTGTATTTCTTCTCATAAGTCTTTAGTTGGCGAGATACGTAAGCTATGATTTTCTCCTTTTGCATCAAAACTACACACAAGCCATTGTGCGAAGCATCACAATAAACTACAAAGTTCTCACTACCCTCGGGTAAAGCCAAAATTAGTGCAGTAAACAATTTTTGTTTCAGCGTCTGAAAAGCAGCTTCCTCCTTTTCTCCCTAATCAAACTTTACGCTTTTCTGAGTTAATTTCGTCATAGGCTTAGTGATCTTTGAGAAACCTTTGATGAATCGTAAGTAATAACCGGCAAGGCCTAGAAATTGATGAATTTCAGTTGGGGTCTTGGGTGACGCCTAATCCTTGATTGACTCAATCTTAGCAGGATCAACGTGAATGCCTTCACTATCAATCACGTGACTGAGAAACTACACAATCGAAAGCTAGAATTCACACTAGGAAAATTTGGCGTACAATTCCTCCTTCTTAAGCAATTCAAAAATCAACTTAAGGTGTTCTTCATGCTCTTCCTTGCTATTGGAATAGATTAGAATGTCATCAACAAAAACGATCACAAAATTAACCAGATACGATTTGCACACCCGATTCATCAAATCCATGAATACCGTCGGTGCGTTGGTCAATCCAAAAGGCATTACTTGGAACTCGTAGTGGCCATAACGAGTGCTAAACGCCGACTTTGGAATGTCTTCCTCCCAAACTCTGAGTTGGTGGTAACCAGATCTCAGGTCGATGTTGGAGTAGACGCTCGACCCTTACAACTAATCAAACAAATTATCGATTCTTGAAAGTGGATATCGGTTCTTCATAGTAGGCTTGTTCAATTCCCGATAATCAATACACATCCTGAAGGATCCGTCCTTCTTCTTGACGAATAAAATTGGAGCTCCCTAGGGTAAGGAACTTGGTCTTATGAAACCTTTGTCAACCAGTTCTTGCAATTGCATAGACAACTCTTGCATCTCAGATGGTGCTAATCGATATGGAGCTCATGATATAGGTGCAACACCGAGGACTAAGTCGATTTTGAATTCGACTTGTCGAGCTGGTAAAAGTCCTGGCAAGTCTTTTGGAAAGACCTCCAGAAAATCCTGTACGATCGACACATCTTCAAGTCGCTCCTTCTCCGACTTGTCTTCCGTCTTCTTTGCTGAAACCTGTGCCAGAAACACATATCACCCTTTCTGAATGTACTTTTGAGTTTTGGCGCATGAGATGATATTCAGTCTCGAGCTACTCCCACCGTTGCTCCCGTCACCTCGAACTATTAATATATCATTATTGTAGGGAATGCGAACAATCTTTTAGTCACAGACGATCACCACATGGTATTTTAATAACCAATCTATCCCAATTATAATGTCGAAGCTACCGAGCTTTACAGGCATTAAGTCGATATTGAATGGACGATTAAGCAAATTTAACGTACAACCCCTAATAATAGTGTTAGATTCGGTAATCCTTCCATCGATCAACTCTACAGTATAACTAAAGTCTAACACAGTAGGAGTGATATCAATTAAGGTACTAAACATAGTCGACACAAAGCTTCTGTTGGAGCCAGAGTCAAATAGGATATATGCATAACGATTATTGAGGAGAAACATACCCGTAACAACGTTGGAGTCTGGGTTGCCGTCATCTCCTCCTAATGCATAAGCTCTCCTACGAGCCTCATTGTTAGTAGTTTGTTTCCACAATTCTGATTCTTGAGTTTTGGACAGTCAATCTAGTAGTGTCCTTGTCCACCACACCCATAGCAGGTCACAACCCTCTGATTTGCTACTGGGGCTCTCTAAGCGGTTGTAGCAACTACAACCCTACAATCTCTAGCCATATGCCCCACCTTCTTGAAATTCGTGCACTTCACGATACACTGCCCCTTATGATGTAGCTTGCACTTGTTATAGTAGGGCAAAGACCCAACATACCCCTTCTTCTCACTATTCCTAACTGTGTATGCTCTTGCCACATTCTGCCCACCGTTATTTTACCTCTTAAAGGGTGGTTGTTGCACACGGTTGTCTCTTAGATTGTTTTCAAACCTCCTCTTGTTTTTTGCATTCCTAGCATCATAACCCTTCAGCTTCTGATCCATCAAGTTGTTTGCAATTCGGATTGCATCTGTGGGTTCAGCTGCAATTACATTACCTTGGATATTATCTGGAAGACCTCCAATAAACTTATCAACCATGTCTTCCTCCTCAGGGACCATCTTGGTTCACAACAAGACTAGTTCCTAGAATCTTTGGGTATAGGCACTTAAATCATTACCCTTCACAGCTAAATTTCATAACTTAGTCTCCATTTTCTGAATCTTAATCCTATGACAATACACCTCGGTCATTAACTTCATGAGTGCCTTCCATGACATGGCATATGCAGCATCAGTTCCAAATGTCCTCTTATGAGAGTTCCACCAAGTCAATGCACTATTTTGCATAGTGCATGAGGCGTACTTCACATGATACTTCTGTGGATAGTTGCTGATGTGGAACACACTCTCTATCTTTTCAAACCATCTAGTCAGCCCAACGACTCCTTTAGTTCCCTTAAATATGAGTGCCTGACATTTCAAGAAATCCTAATAAGTACACTCATGAGCAACGGGCATCAAACCTACAACATTCATATCAAGATTCCCATTTCCATTTCCTCCATCCACTCTATTCTCATTACCGTCTTCACCTCCATCTCCATTACTATTTCCATTGCCATCCCATTATCATCCTCGCATTCATCCCCACTCTTTATTGCAGGTCCGTGATTTCTGTTAGCCTCGTAAACTTCCAAGGCTTTTGCCATACGTCGTTTGATCATTTCTTTCATCGCAACAGGTGTCATTCTGATACGTATAGCAGTAGGCATCGTTCTACGTCACAAAATACACAACACGGTGAGATTTTTTTTGATGAGATGAGATCACCACAATGCTAGATAGAATTGATTTGGTTTATCGCACGAAGATAAAGAATCACAATAAGTGCACGATATGCCAAGACGAAGTAAATAGAAATACAATATGTAAAAGATAAATGGAAAATAGCAACAGATTAATAGATTTCATAACTGAAATAATAGTTAAGTATATCAATTTTCCCAAAAGATGATACGGATTCCTAACGATACTACTACTAGCCACTAGTCGCGATACTACCTATCTATACATAAGTCCTAATAGAACATGTCTAAGGGCGATAGATCAAACGACTCTTGGCATAGGTCTCTAGCCTCCTAAACTCCATGCGAGCATAGTAGCAAAACCGACGAATCTGTCTCAACTCCTCCTGAGTGTACGCCATATGGCGTCATAGACTGTCGATCCACTCTCTCTCAACAAATAACATACCTCTAAGTTTTAGGTTGTCTCTCTCTAATACTTCAATCCTATCCAACATAACAGTGCTTTGCTTACTAGCAACAAACATCCTATATCCCTAATCCACCTGAACACTCTCAATATCCGTAATCCTCTAGACAAGAACCTTCACTAAGTGGTCACACAACTCCTGCATGAGTCCATCCAATCCCTTCTCATCGGCAGACTCAGGCATATCATCACTGGCAGACTCATAAACATCATTCGAAACTACTGGCTCAGAAACCCAATCAACTCTAATCTCGATGGTACCTCTATCCTCAGACTCGACCTCCTACTCAGCCTCCTCCTCTCTATTACTCCCAATACCAACCTCAACTCTAACATCTGCCTCCCTAGCTGTTGCTGCCTTAGCAACCACAGTATCAACATTGATGTTTGCCTGAACATCATAATTGATAACATCAAATATTTAATAGTTTTTAGTGTCAAATTACCCCCTATATTACCTGCAAATGTTTCAATAATACTCGAAAACGAGATATTTTCTATCATTTTATAATTTTCATGTGAAATGCAGGAAAGTGATAAGAAACGAGGGAAAAAAGACTCCAAGTGTAAATATTTGAAGAATGTTACGGCGTAACACTAAAAATGGTTACACCGTAAAATAAATTAAGCAAGTACGAATATTAAGGACAAGGTTACGGCGTAACACCATATCTAGTTACGCCGTAACCATATATTTGGAAGGAAATCTTGTCAAAGTTAGAGTTACGGTGTAACACCATATCCAGTTACGCCGTAACCATGAAGATCCACAAATATGGAATAAAGATCACGTACTTATGGACATTATTTGAAGGTTACGGCATAACACCATATCTGGTTACGCCGTAACAAATTTTTCTAAATATGGAATGCCGTGGATGATGGTTACGGCATAACACAATTATAAGTTACGCCGTAACAGGTTCAATACCTATAAATAGAGGCCTCATTCAAGCTATTCCACCATCACTTCCTCCACAGCCAATTGGAGAGGCGACAAATGCTTCCAACCTTCAAAGAATTCCACCCGGAGTCCAAGGGAGATCACACTTTATTTACTTTTTGTAATTAATCATTCAAATATGAATACTATAAGAATTATGAGTTTTCAATCTATGATTTCTTCTGTTTCTTGTTGTGTTTCCGTTATCATGAGCGGCTAACCACTTAAAGTGTTGACCTAGTTATGTAGTTACTTTTGTTATGATTGTTTCCTGTTAGATTATGGTTTCTTTAAATATTCCTTGACTATCGTGTAACCCTAGGTTTTGGTAGTACGGGTGGTTTGGACCTAGCTTGCCCCATTATTAGATTATCTAGTCCATATAGGATCCAATGGGTACTAGGGAGGATCACTAACTCCTTACCTAGTGTAGGAACTAACCGGTCACCACACTTATCACTTAATGTACTTAAAAAGTACATGAACTCTTTCAGAGAGGGTTAATAATCTTTATAGATTATTAGATATGTTTTGGGAATAGTTTGGATTAACCACTGCAACCTGGATAACCTACCTCCCAGATGATTTGGGACTGATTCAGAATCGCAGGGTGTATAGGATAGACTGCATATGCATATTCAAGTCTATTGACTTTTGAAACTGCTAATGAAACCATAGTTTAGCATGTTTTCTATCTTGATAGCTCCAACTCTTTTATTTTCAGTTATTTATTTTATTGTTATTTTTAATTCCTTTCAATTCAAATCAAAAACCATTTTCAAAACGTGACCCTTTCAAATTAAAACTAATTACAACTTAGCTCTTGGGACGACCTCGGATTTACCATTCTATACTACCCACGATCGGGTTCTCTTCCTGTTAGTGCGTTGTTAGGTAGATAGAGTTTTATAAATTTAAAACTTGGTAAAAAATATATTTAAAAATAAAATACGCATCAATAATCAATATCGGGCTCAGTGTATGCCTCATAACTCTCCTTTGTACTATCATCATAATCGGATGCGGTAACGGCACCTCTAGTCCTCTTACGAGGTGGTAGCAGGTTCATATGTACGGGAGGCAAGGCTCCTGGTATGGGTATAGCTAACGGTACTGAAATAGCAAGGGATCTACACCTCTCGCGAGATGGCCCCGCAGAAATAGTAGCTGGTGCATCAATAGAAGAATCTGGTAGAGAATGACCTGATGAGGAATCTGAAGAATAATCTGATGATGCATCTGGTGAAGAATCCGATGAAGAGTCATCTAATGAGAAATGGTCTGATGAAGAATGATCTGGTGGATACCTCGATACAAGAAGGCCTGATGGTAACGCTCAAACTCTCTTCCTCGCTGTCAACATCTTACGCACCTCGTTAGGCTGGGTACGGTAAGGTCGACCAAAAGGAATTGGCTGGCCTGGTAAAACGAGAACAGCTGGTCGGCGAGGTAATCTAGGTGGTGCGGGTAAAATCTAACATAGAGTAGGTGGTGTAACATCAGTAGGTGATGAATCATGAGTAGGTGATGATGGTGGTAATGAGCATGCTGCTACTCTGCTCCTCCACTGAGCAATAGTAACCTCATACGGGTCCTGTGATGGTGGTCTCTCAGAAGTGTCACTGTCAGATGAATCAGTGTGCATAAATGGGGAAGTATGTGGTAAGGTGGATACAACAGGTGGAATAGTATGTGTCTCTGTAGGGATCAATGGAGTGTCGTCATGAACAACAGGTGGATCCACAATAAGTACATTAGTTAGAATGGCGATAGGAATTGTGCCAAATAAGATAACCCGAGCATTGGACGTCCCTACACTCTCCTCTGAAGAGTCCGAAGAAATCAAAACGACAGAAATGGCCATAACCTGCACAAGCAAAAGTTTATATAAATCTCTTTATATCAACCATGCGTGATGCAAGGAAAATGAACGAATGTGATGTAAAATACGATATAGCCAAATTATGATACATTATACAAAACAAGTAAGGCAATATGAAATTATCACTTACGTAATATAATATTATAATTATCATATACATAAGGCAAAGATGGGAACACGTAAAGGCACAGATAATTCACGTAAGGATCACATACTGGTTATAGACCAGACCTAGTTATTCTACTTGGTTCTCTATAACATTGGCTCTAGATACAAATCTGTCACACACCCAAATAGGGTCCCGTCAGAATAGATAACCGGGGGCGTTATGTGTCATTGATATCACATACACAAGGTACAAGAACGACCTCTAAAGGGTACGTTTAAAATTCATACTTGTTACACTAATAAAAATAGACAGTTTTACATTCAACCCAAAGAAGTTTTAAAGATTGCGGAAGCAAAATAAAAGTTTGATAAATTAATAACAAGCATGATTTAATAGAAGTCTTCGAAATGGTATACACATATAGCAATTTGACTTCAAGTAGCACCTTGAGCTAATATCCAACCTAAGCACCTGAAAAAATTGCTTAAAACGTCAACAAAAGTTGGTGAATTCATAGGTTTAAATTGAAATGTAATAGTGTAGACCATAAGTTATAAACGCATGTGACTATTATTATAACATATATAATATCACATAAAAAGGGTGTTTATGATGCACTAAGCTCATGATACCGAGGCTCAATAAGTATGTACCATATAATCATGCCTGTTGAAACTTGCCCTAACATGTGTCCAAACCAAAGATCACCAAACAAAATCCGACATGACATACATTCGTTTGTTCGGTCCCTTCGGTACAAGTAAGCGCTACTTACCCGGATGGGGGTTATTAGCCCCAATAGATCTGTTTATTCACTCATGCTCACTCAACCAGTATGGTCGGTCAAGAGATTAACGATTCATGATAGTTCGGGTAGATAGTGGTTTAAACGCAAACTTAGGCAACAAGTATACAGGTAAGAGTAACGTAAAACACTTGTGTCCGGTTTTTAAAACAAACAATGTTCTCACCCCAAAGTTAGAAAATGTAAGAAAAGTAGGTAAAAGTATGGGGCTATGAACTCACAGTAAAGGGTGAAGTAAAGCAGCTGAAAATGAATGATCACACGGTATTGCACAACTGTGCTCGTTTACGACCTAGTAAATACCGGTTTGGTTTAGAATCGATATAACGTGAAATTATGAAGATGCATAAAAGTTCTTAAGCGTAGTTGTATGATTGATTTGAGAAAAGTTTTAGTAACAATGGTTGTATGGTGGTTGTAGTGGTTTTGACTTGATAAAACGTATCACGATACTTACATTAAGTACATATCGTATATTAGGAAAATAGACAGGAGTAAATAAGTTTCGACAAGAGTAAAAATAGTGAATTAAGACATCCTTGATATGAATGCTTTCACGTTTTTAATGTATGTAATAGGTAATAGAAGTTCTATATTTATAAAAATTATAAAAATATATTTTTCGTCTTTTATTCGGGTATAAAAATAATAATATTTATTATTTTGTATTTTGTCGTTATTAAGAAAAATACTTAGTGATTTATATAAAAGTAGGTAGTTTAGTTTATGTATCAAGTTTAATTATAATAAATATTTATTAATTATAAGATAATGTAAATTCGTCTTTTTCGGGTTTTTAAGAAAATAAGCTTTACAAATTTTTCTAAGTATAAAGATTTTATAAAAATTTCGGCATGACCCGTTCATTTATATCCGTTTTCCAAAGTCTTAGACTTTATCCAAAAACCACTTTCAAACTATAATTCACATTTCCCGACTAACGCCAAATCTATACGTTTCATTCAAAACTCATCCTAACAATTTATTTTCCACAAGTCTATATAGTTAAAACGCTTAATATATAAATGTGTTATATATGTAAATAAGTTATAATATTTTGTACGCCATCTTATAAGTGTAAAAATAAGCAATAAGCCTTAATGAAATAAGTCGAAACCCAACGGGCCCTTATTGGGCTTTTGGGCCCAATAAGCCTAAATGAATTATCCAAAATACAATAAGCGCAAAAATAGTTCAATAAGCAGATGAATAAGCAAATAAGGTTTTAGCTTACCAAATAAGCTATAAATAGGCTACCCAAATCAGCCAAATCGTGGCTTATAGCCCGCAATTTAGGCTTGGTGTTGGGCCGAGGCCCACAAAACCAACCAAACAAGTATGGGGCTTATTTATTAAGCCCGTTAAGCTCAAAACCTTATTAGTTACCAAATAAGCTACGAAAATAAGCTAGGTAAATACGACAAAACTTGAATAAGCTTAAAGTTCAAACCTTTATGGTTTTCTTGTTGGTTCGCCACGTATATAAGCTCAAATAAGCCATTTGAGCTTATCAATAAGCCAAAATAAGTAATAAGCACTTTTGGAAAATATTTCTTTTTGACAAAGTAACCACAACTACATTTTCCCCTTATTCCTTTTTCTAAATTTCGACACATAAACACAACCTTTTAAGGTTTTATAAACTTTAAAGCTTTGATTTTTAACAAAATATTTGTACAACTAGTTTATTCATATGGTAAGGATCAAGGAAGTACAAGAAAAATATAGAAAAGATGAACTTACGAAGATGATAGATTAAGAGGTGATTAGAAGCGAACGAACAACCCAAATGATCCTTAAAATACCCCAAAAAACTATACAAATCAACCCTGAATAAACTCTAGCTTTAAAATCTTGATCAAAGGTGGAAAAAAATATGTGTGTGTGTGTGTCTACGACATCAAATGAAACAAGAGAGGGTGGAGAGGGAGAGATACTTTTGTTATGTGTTTTTCTAGAGTGAGAAAATATTTTGAGGTGAATGGATGAATGAAGTGTATGTAGACAATATATCATGAATCAAAAATAGGAATCCTATGATAGAAAAATATATAGGGTACATGGTTGCAAAACTTTATGGGGAATGTTAGGGTTGTGGGTGGTGGCGTCGACAAGAAGGACACAAAGGGGAGGGGTTTGAAATTTTAAATTTTGATCATGCATAAAGGAATCACATGAACCTTGGATATTTATTTCATACTTATGATATTTTTAAACGTCGTTTACGGTATAAATTACAAAAATTTAAACATCTATATGAAACATAAAAACGAGACATCTGTCGAAAGACTGCATTCAAATAACAAGCCGGAACGCATCTGGTAAGGATTCTCAATTACGTACGAAAATTCCCAGTTAAGCACAATAATTAACATGTAATCATTAAAAGTCAACTAATGCACGAGAGTCAATGAAAATAAATTTGGAAATTTTTATAGGGTGTGACAATAAACCCCTCTATGAAAGAGTTTCCTGAGCTTATTAAATGTTTAATATAGCGTAGACGGTTGAGATGAACAATTCCTACACTAATGACAGATGCTCTTGTCTTGCCTACTTCTCACCTCTCATGACCTTTTCTAAACTATCCAAGGAACACACAATCACCTTCACCTTTATTTCTCACATCTTCTCCTCATACCTCAAACCTATATACTCGGAGCACCTATCCTCTTCTCATTCCTCCAACATATATACCCGGAGCACGTACCCTCTTCTCATGTCTTCTTCTCAAACCTCCAACCTATATGCTCCAACCATAATCCACACTATACCTTTTTGCTTCGACAAAAGGGGGAGAAGGGAGTGTAAACGAGTAACTTTTAAACTCTACTATGTGCTATAGTTTACATAGTTTGTCATCATCAAAAAGGGGGAGATTGTTAGTGCAAATATTACGATATTTAATCTATACGATCTCTTTATGTTTTGGTGATGACAAACATGTAACTTGTAATACATAACGTAAAGTACGCAAGTTACTCGTAATCACAAATCATCAATGCATACATGCATCAACAACACTCGATGTCTCAAGTCTGCATCAACACCGACATTTGTTTGCACCCGACGTAAATCACATAAGGAATGTACAAACAAATTAAACTTGTAGGATGATCAAAGAAAAAAAAATTTCTTAACCATTACATTTCTACAAAAGTATTTTTCACAAAAATAAATAAACACAAAATACTTTTTAATAAAAAAAATGTTTTATTTAAATATAAAATTTGAAATCTGGTTTTCCCCCCAAAATAAAAGCTTCTATACCAGATACAACCTTCCCCACAAAAAAGATAAAAAAAAGGAGCGTAGTTTAGTGGCGGCCCCTTATAGGGTTGGCGGCCCCCTAATATATCTGGGGCTGCCGGGACCGCCGTTGCCAGACTGTCAGCTTTCAGCTCCTATAAATAGTGGGTCATCTCCAACTATTTTCAATAACCCTTTTACACAGATTTCTCTCAGTTCTTTCTCTCTTTAAATCTTACTAAATCTCTCTAAATCTTTGATCCTTTAACTTGTTTAATCTTGTTTAAATGTGATCCAATCTTCTACTCTTTCCTTCTTCCCTCAAGTGCAAGAGAAGAACTTCGGTCATCTTCAAGATCCAAAGTTATGTACTCTAGTTACTCCATTTGTTAAATATAGATCGAGTCTATGTCTTCCAATCTTTAGTAGTGTGTAGATCCAAATGATGTATATATTTGGATGGGTTTATTGTGGGTTGGTTAGTATTTTAGGCCTTAAAATACATTGGTGAAGTGGTAGACTAGTTCTAGCTAAGATTAGGACTCGACATCTAGCTTAGTGTCGGAAAATAATGTAAGCGACGCGGTTTATGTGTTTAGGCTATAAAAAAACAAGGTTTGTTATGTTGGGCCATAAAACATAACGGGTTTGGTTGTACCCGAAGAAGGACTCGGCATCTAGCTTAGTGTTAGAAAATAATGTAAGCATTGGTATAAGGTTTTCTCCGCCGAAAGGGAGCTTGTTGATTAGTGAAGTAACTCTCGAGTTGGATACTAGAGGAGTGGAGTAGGACGAAGAGGAGATTCATAACCGAACCACTATAAATCATCATGTCGATTTGCATTTTCTTTTACCTTTCTCTTTACTTATGTCTTTATATTTATCGCTTTACTATTACACTTGCATTGTGCTTATGATTGTATGAATTGTTGTCTATGTTGTGTTAGTCATGGTTGTGTAGCTCTTTGTAGTAAACATTGTGAGTGTGGATATATTGGTAGAATATGCACTTGTTATTGTAAATCCATTATCGATGTAACATTTCACGTTTTCAGGTTATTTCCCGACGCAATTATTTTCATTATTTATTTTTAGGGTTTTTACGCGTTCGCTTTTGATTATTATCTTATAGTTAAATAGCGTAAACTAAAAATCATCATTCAACATAAACGGACACCAAACAAATAAAAGTTTACGTCAAGCAAGTGTTAGTTTAAGGTTGTTAAACTTAACCATTCCTATATAAAGCAAGTACTAGGTAAGAATACATACACCTTCATCCATTAAGTAAATTTCACAACCAAACTCTCTCCACTTCCATCTATAACCCATGGCTCAACCTTAATTATTTAGGGTTTCATATAATTTTCATATTTAAGCATACAAGTATTCATTCTAAGTATATCTAAGATCATTCAAGTGCATTGGAAGCTTGGGTTTGTGGTTTAACAAGAAGTATACAAGAAATTTAATTAGGGTTTTCCTAATTAGGGTTTGATCTTGTGGTTGATTCATTGGGTTATAGCTTAAGTATAAGCTTGTGTTCATCATCCTACTACTTATCTCTAAGGTCCATTTAAGTTTTAACATCTTCATTATTCATTTACATGTTTACATACTTGATATATATGTTAATCACCACCTAGGTTTACTTTATGAAGATATAAAACAAAAACCATGTACATACATACACGAATTCATTTTCTTTATGGTTAAGATGATGTTTTAAATATGTTAATATGTTTAAAATAAGGGTTTACAAGCAATGGAAAGTTTATATAATTATTTGTCAAGTTATGGTTATTTATTTACTTATAAAGTTTAGTTAAACAAATAAATATGTTGGACAATTTTCTTGTACAATATAGACTCATATTGATGGACATAATGTAGAGGACATAATTTATAAACCATGGATGTTAATTTATAAATTAGAAGACTCGTGGTGACTTTATTAAGTTTAAAAGTGTATAAAATAAGTTAATTAAACTTTTAAATGTTACTGTTCATTCGAACCATAAAATAACTATTTTATATTTTATAAAAATAGTACATCTCATAACGATCGTAAGCATATAAGAAACTTGAAAATCCAATAAATAACGAAGGAGTTATGACCTTTACGGGATAATGTGTATAAAAGTGTTTTTATAAAACTAAGTTTATAAAAACTATATAAATTCGAACTTAAACAGAATTCTTTGTATTTTTCCCTAAAAGTACATACTTTTGTGATTTCAAAAATATAAGAAACTTGGAAAACCAATGGATAATGAACTAGTTATGGATTTTACATGTTTTAAGTAATTAAATATATAAAAGTAACTTTATTAAAGTAATTTTATAAAAACTTTAAGATTTCGAATCTGAGATAAATGTAAGCTTATTTTTCTGTCATTTTAAAAAATCTTTGAATGGTTAGACCTCTGACAAGGTTTCCCATCACACCTCGTACGTCCTCTACTAGATTCTTGACACGTTGCAACTATCCTCACTAAGGACGCAACCTCGTATTAGTATAAATAGAGAATGTTATAAAGTGTAAATGCTATCGTTTTAATCATTGTATTTATAATAGGCATTTACTCCTTTATCAAAATTACAAGGTAGTCCTCTGATCCAATCAGCTGGTCTATATAAGTTCACTTGTAAACTTGACACTCTATCAAGTTTACTTGTTCAAAGGGTAATCTTACATTGCATTCAACTTGTGCTATCCATAGCACATTATAATACTTTGATTCTTATCAATAAAGCATTACACGTTTGAAAAGTTATTACTTGTGTTATTAGCATTAGATAAGTGTTTATATTCCATATAGACGTGTGAATTGGGATTTTCAGAGTGCTTTACTTGCAAGCCAAGGCATGTACCCCTATATAATGAATATTTGATTCATTATTTAGGTTACGTATTACAAAACCTAAAAATCCCTTGATTCCTCTTTCCCCTACCTTTGCGCGATCGGCAGAAAAAACCCACAAAGGTTTTCGGTTTTGGTTTTTGGTTTGACCCACTAGAAACAACAAAGTGTTTTGGTTTTAGTTGATTGTCAAGATTCGGGGTTCGTTTGCTTATCACTACTAGTACTAGCATACGTTATTGTTTGCCAAGAACGTATTGTGTGTGTTGAAGTAGAGAAATCTTGGTTTAGATTTTGGTGGTTTTGCGTGGTATTATTTATTGTACACACGCATATATTCAAGAACAGTGTTTCGTTAATTGCTAATAGGTACATGTTCTTGATCCTTTGTTTGTAACATATTCTATACGTGTTCATATATATTCCGTTGCGTACTCGTGTAGATTAAAGGTTAATTAGTTCGTAAAATCTAACAGTGGCATCACGAGCCATCGTATAGAATTGTAATTACAAAGAAGTAAAATTAGACAAATTAGAGTTCTTGGTTAATTTTTAAAGCCCTTTGGCGTTTTTAGTTATAAAGATTGGATCTTTATTGTTAATAAAATTAATTAGACAAAATCCAAGGCTGTATGAAATTTTATGTGTTAAATTCAATAGTTTAATTTGTTAATTGATCGAAAAAGTTAAAGCGTAGTAGGATTGTCATTGTCAAGGTTCGGTGGAATTCGAAACGTGGTCCTGAATTCACGTGGGAACGTGAAGATCAGAAGAAATTGAAGTACCCGCATTTGTTTAGTAATGTTAGTAGTTGAATTACGGGGACGAAATTCTTTTAAGGGGAGTAGAATGTAACCTTTGCCCTTTTTGTGTTCTGAATATTTCATTAATAGTCCTTTGACTATTTGACTTTTGTTTGTTTATTCAGATTTTGTACCGTGTTGACGATGATGATTTTATGAGATATGTGATGAATTGTGGTTTATTGTGTTTAATAATCCCTTTTGGAAGGTATTATTGTGTTATGTGTATTCCGGGTAGTTTGACCCGTTAATTTTAAGAAATGTCGAAAAACGAGTCTGACACGTCCGTTAATGTCCAAATTGAGTTTTGAAGGGTGTAAAGTGAAAATATGTCGTGTGAATACTCTAGGTTAATGGAAAAATATTTTTAAAGTGAATAAAAATGCTAATTAACTTTGGGGTAAATTTTACGGTTGAGTTTTACGAGCTTTTAAGCGATTTCGACACGAAAAGAAAGACCCGACACCCATAGGATGCCATGGCCGGTCAAGTTAGTCAAATGGACAAGGGGGCTTTTTTTAGCAAGCTTGTCCTAAGGTGATATATTCCATTTACTAGAAACTTTTGATCATATTCATTTCATTTACAAAAAAATAAAACACACACAAGTGTGTGTGCTTGTGGTTCGTCCGCCACCTAACCACCACAAAACCACCATAGTTTTCCAACTTTGATCAAGAACGTGTTACTCCGGGTTGATAAGAGTGTTTGGGTATTCATTTAAACAACGTTTGGGTTGTTCGGTTCGTGTCGAAATCTACAAATTTGAAGATTTTCTTGTAAGTTTTCAAATTTAAATTTCGTTTGTCCTTTTGGGTTTATTTTGATGCATAGATGTTAGTTGTACAAGTTGATCGTTGTAAAAATTGATTTTTGGAAACGAAACGGATGATTAAAGGGGTGTTTGGTTCGTGAATAGTAAAAAGGAAAAAGAGGGATTTTGTAGTTTTGATGTTGTGGTCGTGATGGTTGAATAATATATGATGCTAGAATGCTTATTTTTGATAGTAGCTTGTATAGCTTATCCGGGCTTATTTTTAAGCTATTTCTTGGCTTGTTTGGGGCTTATATGCCACGTCATTTGTCAAAATCACTAGGGAAGTGATTTTTGATTATTTTTGTGTTATGGCGTATGTTGTGGATTATTTTTGAGGCTTATGGTAGTAACCAAATACGATACGTAGCTTATTAGCTTATTTTAAAGCTTAATATACGTATTTTGGAATTTATGGACTCACGACCCAATAAGTTTATTTGAGCCGCGACTTAATGGGAGGGCTTATTGTGGTCCGGATTATTTTTACATATAAGTATATACTTATATATATAAATGGACCTTGGTTTTGAACTTGGATTATATTTTGGACTTATAAATGTCCTAATGGACCCTTGTTGGGCCTTAAGGCCCAATAAGCGATATTTAGTAGTTATGAAAACTTTGTCGGACTTTTGAAAGTGAAAATGTATTTACGAAGTGATATTGAATGATATTTTGGAGGAAAAGCGTTGGTAAGTGTTAAAGATTAAGATTTTGGAATTTTGTCGAAAAATGTCGAATTTGTGAAAAATTGTTGAAAATAAGGTTTGAAACCTTGGAAAACGTCGTATAAACGTACAGGTCATGTCGAAATTTCGTGAAAAGATTATACTTAGAAATTTTCTTAAAAAGACGATTTTTGATTTTTTTTAATAATATTTCATTATTTTATTTATTTTCACTAAAAGACGAAAAATATATTTTTTCTCGAAACTTCCCTAATGTGTTTATTATGAGTAAGCGTTTTATTTTCAACCGTATAATGATTATTTTGAAGTGACTAAGGTGTACCGGATGGACTTGTCGAGATATATTTATAATTAATAATTATAAATATTTACTATATTACTTATCTATTTACGCTAAATAGTATAAGTATGTATTATCGAGGAATGAGATTGATATGATTGTGGAGTTAAGTCGTCAACCATCACACCACTAAATTGTTTTGGGTAATTGTACAACGCGTCTAAACTCTATGCATCAAACATGAAGATTGTTTTGGAATTGGATGATTAAATTGAGACATTAACTGGACTAGGTCGTGTGCGGGCGTCGTTGCATTTGCTTGTGTGATTGAGATTAGGTATCTAAAGACTTGCTTGAGGTGAGTTCTCGTAGCCCTACTTTTTACTGGTTTTTTCGTTGGGGGAAAATGATACTCAAATGTGTTTTGAAATGTTTTGAATTGATCTGTGCGAAATGTGGTTTTGTTTTTGGGACAAGTTATGTGCTTATGACTGCTATGTGAATATTATATGATGCATGATTGTTTAGATTGGATGGGTATGCCTACGCAGTATTTGTGATATTATTGGATCGGATGGGTACGCCTACCTAGTATGTGTGTGATTATTAGAGCGGATGGGTACGCTGTTATCCCACTAGTTTAATCCAATACACAACACTAATTATACCAAGATGCTAGAAAATGAGAAGAAATCTTAGAGAGAGAAAGTAGAGAGAGAAACTAGATTAGATAGAAAGATGGAGAGTTACAAGTGAAGTGAAAATGTAACCAACACCCTTCACCAAGTGTGGTGAAGGGATATTTATACCCAGGCCTTGTAGTTGGCTCATGGGCTTTCTTAACGGGCCGGGCTTGGCTAAACTTGGGCTTTGAGCCCGAAACACGGACAATATTAGATTACAATCCAAGCCCGTTGAACCCGACTAGCCTATTACAATACAAGACCTAGTTTGACTTTCTAAGACCGATAACATTCTTGTTTGACTTAATATAATTAAGGCTAACAATCTCCCCCAATGTTGAGGTCTCTTTCTTCAAACTTCTCTGTATCACCGATGACATTTGAAGATATGACGTTTAACGTTTATGCTTTGCCTTGTTATGGTCTTGTCTTGTTTGTAATGGCTTTGTTCATCCATGCTTTGTGATCTTGATTTTGAGCCTTTATCTTTTTGCTAATAAGGAAAATAAAGGGTAGGCGGCTAACTATTTCAAATTTACACAACAGTGAAAACGTATACCCTTTAACTTTCAAGAAATGACAAAACAAACCCCACGATATGGCTTTATTTTTGGCTTATTGAAAAAGTGGTTTTCAGCAAAAACTCAAAACTACAAATTTGTTAACTAGCTTATTCTAAACAACTTTAATAAAAGCAACTTCTACTTTTGACAACTAAATAAGCTACAAAATAAGCATCTTTGAAACTGTTACAGAAACTAAGGTTTTGAGAGCTTTTCTAGTTTTTTGCTTATATTTTGCTTATTACTTCATGAAACTGAAAAACTAAAAAGGACGCTCCTTGATGCTTATGATGTGTACTAATATTATCTAAAAAGAAATAGGGAGAATATTAACAAGATTAATAAGAAAAATCACCTTAAAAGTTGTAAGGTTAAGGCTTAAACTGAGATAAGCTTTTGCTAATAACTAAAAAAACTTAATACTAAACTTAACACTGAAATTTGAAATCAGCTAACTATTGATAATAAAACCTCACCAAGATAAAAGGTATATCCAATATTACAACTAAAAAAGAAAATCAAACTGAAAAAGCTAAAAATAAAAGTTTCTACTATACTAATTTTTAACAGAATAAAATAAGCTACACTAAAAGCCTTATAATGAAATTCTAAGAGATGACGTTTTGTAAAACTATGGACTACTAATTATTTGCTTAATATCAAACTCTAACTTCTAATTATGATTGTTTAAATGCAACTAGAAAAGTATATAGCAACAACAGCTGAAACTGTTGTTGCTGATGCACTTTGCAAAGAACAAAAAGGAAACATGCTAAGCTTTGAGAATTAGGACTTCTAACAACTTCACTAAGTGTACCTAAGTTTATATTGACAAAACTTGAACAATAGAAAGCTATAAAACACAAAATCCTAAATCTCTTTCTCAATTAACCTGCCCTGGTCAAATAAAATTTTTTAAACTCTAAAACTCTTGAATGCCTCTAACTAACTTTTAAATCTTTCTAAAACTCGAATATAATACCCTAAACACAGACTGAAATGAAGAGTTTTGAAAGTGAAGTTTGACTTAAAGTCAAGACCAGCTTAATCCAAACACTCCCTTATAAGAACTGTCTAAACTAAAATGAGCTTAAAATCTATTTAAAACTAAAACTGCTTAAGCCTTTTATCTACTCACACTAAAATTTACCTACTTAAGCTTTTTGAACTATAAAACCTACAGCTTATTAGTGATAATAAGCTACTTTCTTAGCTAGCTTAATACACTAATATGACAGTTTTAAAAGAGAAACTAGGATTACACAAATTTTAACTATTGAAGACTTAAAACAGCTAGGGATAAGCCTAACAAAACATGTTAAAGAATTAAACAAATTGAATAAAATAAGCAATTGATTAATCTAACATAAGTGACAAATGAGACTTGAGAAATGAAACCTGAGATTATTGTAGTCTCAGAACCAAAGCCACTCTTGTAGAGTGAGTGGCTTAAAAACTTGAACCTAAGTGGCTCCCTAGCCTCTAAACCTGAGCTTTAAGCTCAATAAGCTAATTTTAGCTTATTTACCTTGTTGCTTTCAAAATGAACTCAAAACACCTCAAGTGATCATGATTTTGATGTAAATGGATTAGATTGAGTAAATGAATTGCTTAAACACAAAATTTGACTGAATTTGAGCTTATGAACAGTAATAAGCTCAAAAGAGCTTATTGAGAGCTTATTGGATGAATACGGCTTAAAATTGAAATCAAAGGACAATGAAACTTGAAAACTAAATGTTATTACTCAAATGAATGAAGTACAAGCTGAAATAAGGAAAGTACAAGTGCTTAAAGCGGATTGCTAAAAATTTGAAAGAAAATGCTTAATATTGAAGAAAATACCAACTGAAAATTAAAACACAACAACACCTGAAAAAAGAACCCTCTAAGTCCTATTATAGAGAAATTGAAGAAGAGAGGTGAGAGTTTCTGAATCTTCATTAGAATCACAGCCGTTGATCATTTTAAAACATTTTCCTAGCCGTTTGATGATGTTGATGAGGTGTTTAGACCAATCAGGGGTTGACAAGTGGACGAAATGATGTGGAAGAGGGAAATATGCGAAGTATTGAAGATTAGAGGAGCGGGGGAAGGATTTTTGGGTGATTGGGTTTGTAAGCAAAATTGGTGGGAAAAGTTGTTGGAGCGGTTAGGGGAAGGATTTAAACACAACCCGCTTTAATGATTAAAGGTATTGAGGGATTTGCACAAATTCCCCGCGTCTGATTTGCCTTTTGAAGTATAAAATACTTCAAATATACAATTTCCAGCCCTTGTGGTTTCTTTCTTCTTTTTCCTCTTAACAAACAAACTTTCCTCCTTTAGCAACTTTGGCCCTTTGACTTTATAAACTTCCAAATAAGCCTTTGAACTTTGAAAACTTGTCAACATTGGTCCTTTGACTTCATTTTGGGTCTTCATTTCTTGTATCAGGCTGATCCGGCTTTTGATTGTCTTTCCGTCTTCACTCTTTGTCTTGTCTTTTCCGTTTCTTGTCGGTTTTTGACTGATTTTGCTTCTTTTTGTCTTTTTTAACCTTTCCTGCACAATAGACACAAAAGCACACATTTTTCTATTCTTTTGGCATTTTTTTTGCTTTTATTTGGCAAAATCCCGGGTAATTTATATATACAATTAAGCATTTATCAAAATTCCCCAAACTAAAGGATTGCCGTGTCCTCACGCAATGTTATCAAGTGTACACTTTGTAAACTAACAAGTTTCCAAAATGCCCTTGCTTTCATCTTTTATGAATCACCTTTTTTTTAAAACAACTTAAGCTTTTCTCAACATTTAATCCCATGGAAACACATTTATGGCAATCATTGCAACTTTGCAACTTTTAGGCTCATGAAAAATAGGCCTACTCCCGAATAATGAGCACAAAGAGAAAATTCGTCATCCTTGACTTTCACTAGACTAAACAAAAGCTATAAACAATATCATTGTCAATATAAGTCCAAATGATTAAGCTCTTATACTTCACCTTGTAACTTTTCACTCCCAGAATAAATTAAATGATTAATATGTGTGCACTCTTTTTAACTCAACCATAGATCAATTATTACATAGATGCAATCCATCTAAGCTTAACAAAAAAAGCCTTGTGACTCAAACGTTAATAACATAGATAAAATCTCTACATCAAAGCTAAAAGAGATTGGAACAAAACTTAAAATTGATTTAAGAAAATGAAATTTTACCATTCTTTATTTTCCATATACTATAAATTTATTAAATTTATTTTTCTATGCAATAGGAATGTTAGTTCTTAGTTCGAACCCCAAAATAAGGCCTCTCTCCCAAGGTAGGATATCGCATCAACATCCGGTGTTCCTTAGTTCGAACCCCCACATCCGCTGCTAACGTTGTGGGGATACGCGACAACACCTTTTTCCTACAAAGCCTAGAATCCAAAGTCCCATGTAGTTGCAATCATCACCTAGCCGCGCCCCTAGTGTTGATGCCTACGAACCTTGATTCTACGTACATAGTATTTAATCTTAGTTTGCGACCCATCCGAGTCCTCTCTCTACATGGATACGCCAACGATTAAAACAAAATATAGGCTTTTAATATTCTATTTTTGCGAAATGCTTCATTGCACGAAAAATAAATGCTTTTGCATAGAAATGCTTCAATTTGGCATTCCATTATAATTAAATTTTTTGAATGAATGGAAAATTTTCACTTTAGAAAATCAACTTATAAATTTGAAACCAAAAATCTTACTTACATATTAAAATGAATTCTTTTTCAAAATGTAAGACTTTTTCTAAAGACATTGGTTGACTTAGTTAAATTAAAAAGAGCACGTATGATTAGGTGTATTAAGAGCTTGTGGGAGTAAAAAGACACAAATTATTCATATAAGCTTTAGGTTTTCCAAATAAACCTTGCTTAAACAAATACACTATATGTACCAACATCATTTCATTTCTTCACATTTATAAAATCAAAGCCAATAGGAAATTTGTGAAACCATGGCCCTACAAAAGTAGGTTAAAGAACTAGCTAGGGCATTTTCACCCGGTCAAGTCAAAATTAACTCCTATTTCTCACCAACGGATTACCAAAAAGTGGTGTTTTTCCCCAAACTAAGCTTCTTTTGAGCTTTTCTTGTAAGCAAAAATTTAAAATTTTTCACTTTTTTCACAAAAAGGTAATTCAAAAAGATTCAAACAAGGTTGCGTGAAGTGCAAGTCAATATCGAAGATATCCTTCCCCAAACTAAAATGAAACATTGTCCTCAATGTTTAAAAATAAGGGTCAAAAGGAATCTTTAACAAAAATTCTAAGGACATGCCAAAAGAATAGATGTTAGTTCGATAAAGACAAGGATAAAAGATTTCCCATTTTATGAAGAGAAGATTGGAGACCATCAATGGAAATTGTGGGCATTGCTTTGTCCTTCCACAATTTTGAACCATGAATCTTCCAAAATCCGGAAAACCTAGACAAAAATCACAAACAACCAACAAGAGACGAAAAAGAACAAGCTTCCTCTCATTTTTTCATTGTTAGCTCAAAAACATCTCTAAAACGGCTTAGTTTTTGTTAACCGAGTACAAGCTATACTCGCCCCCGAATTGATTTGTCCTTGGGGAAAAGAAAATAGAAAGAAGATGAAAAGAAAATAAAAGGATAAGCATGGGGTGCCTCCCACGAAGCGCTTGTTTATTATAGAGTCCCCTTCGCTTGACTCTTTCCCCAAACTAGTTTTTCATGGTGGGTCGGTCTTGACATCTGGGATAATCAATTTAGGGACATCTTCCCCAAAATAATGTTTGACCCTATGACCATTGACTTTAAAAGTTTGACCATCTTTTTGAAAAAGTTCAATTGTTCCATATGGGAAAACATTGGCAATTGTGAACGGTCCCGACCATCGAGATTTAAGCTTCCCCGAGAAAATCTTTAGCCTTGAATTAAAAAGAAGTACTTGATCCCCAACATTAAAAACTCGGTTTTTAATTTTTGAATCATGTAACCTTTTCGTTTTTTCCTTATAAAGCAAAGAATTCTCATAAGCTTCATCTCTTAATTCATTAAGCTCATTGATTTGTGACCTTCTATTTTTACCCGCAAGATTAAGATCTAGATTAGTTTGCTTAAGGGCCCAAAAAGCTTTATGTTCCAACTCAATAGGGAGATGGCAAGCTTTTCCATAAACCAACCTATAAGGAGTACAACCAATAGGTGTTTTGTAGGCGGTTCGGAAAGCCCATAGAGCATCATCAAGCTTGTCACTCCAAGAAGCTCTATTCTCACCTATGGTTCTTTCTAAAATCCTTTTAATTCCCCTATTTGAAACCTCAACTTGACCACTCGTTTGAGGGTGGTAAGGAGTCGAAAGTCGATGGGTCACACCATACTTTGCCATGACTTTTGAAAATTGGTCATTACAAAAATGTGTGCCTCTATCACTTATTATAGCTCGAGGGGTTCCAAATCTAGCAAAAAGACTCTTTAAAAACTTACAAACAACACGAGCATCATTAGCTAGTAAAGCCTAGCTTCCCACCCACTTGGACAAATAATCACTGCAACTAAGAAAGTAACTTTTTTACCCCTACTAGATGGAAATGGACCCATGAAATCAATTCCCCACAAATCAAAGATCTCACAAACTTGTATTGCGTTTTGAGGCATCTCATCTCTTTGAGAGATTTTGCCTTGTCTTTGACAAGCATCGCAATGTTTAACCAAGTTGATAGCATCTTTATAGATGGTGGGCCAAAAGAATCCAGAGTCAAAGACTTTACGAGCGGTGTAATTGGCACTATGATGGCCTCCCGTAGGTCCATTGTGACAAGCCATGAGAATCTCATTAGCCTCTTTGCCAAAAACACATCGTCAAAGACTTGTCCGCACAAATCTTAAACAAGTATGGGTCATCCCAATAGTAGTGTTTAGCATCTTTGAAAAATTTTCTCTTTTGTTGTGAACTCATTCCTTTTTTAACAAAATTACCCGCATGGTAGTTCGCTAAGTCGGCGAACCATGGCGTGGTATTATCACTAAGAACATTCACATTATTAAGCACAACATTTTCAACAACCTTTTCATTCTCATTAATCACATTATCATTCACATTAATCTTTTTGATCGCTTCAAATCTCCCTAGTGACTCTAAAGGAAAAGATTCAGTTATATTTTGCCTTTCAAGTTCATTCTTGTGAGGGTTTTCTAGTCTAGAAAGGTGATCGGCGGCTACATTCTCAGCTCCTTTTTTGTCCCTTATTTCAAGATTGAACTCCTGGAGTAAGAGAATCCACCTAAGTAACCTTGACTTAGCATCTTGCTTAGCCATTAGGTACTTAATAGCCGAATGATCCGTAAACACTATGGTCCTCGATAAGACTAGATAGGGTCGAAACTTCTCCAAGGCATATACTACGGCTAGCATTTCCTTTTCAGTTGTTGTGTAATGAAGTTGAGCCCCTGTCATAGTTTTACTCGCATAGTGAATAGGATGAAAGTGTTTATCCTTTCTTTGACCTAGAACTGCTCCAAGAGCAAAGTCACTGGCATCACACATGATCTCAAAATCATAATCCCAATTAGGCACAACAAGTATTGGTGATTCAATTAGCTTCTTCCTAAGGTCATTAAAAGCTTGTTTACACTCATCCGAAAAGACAAAAGGAGTTTCTTTTTCCAAAAGATGAGTCATGGGTCTTGCAATTTTTGAGAAATCTTGAATAAACCTTCGATAAAAACCCGCATGACCTAAAAAACTTCGAACTCCTTTTACCGTGGTCGGGTAAGGTAATTTAGCTATCACTTCTACTTTTGCCCTATCAACTTCTAAACCACTTTTAGAAATTTTATGCCCCAAAACTATTCCCTCTTTTACCATAAAATGGCATTTTTCCAATTAAGCATATGAAGTTGTTTCTTCACAACATTAAGCATTTTATCAAGATTATCCAGCACTTGAAAAATTATCCCCAAATACCGAAAAGTCATCCATAAAAACCCTCCATGGTTCTTTCTATCATGGCCACTGGAAATATGGCCGTCATGCACCTTTGAAAGGTCCCGGTGCATTACAAGGCCAAAAAGGCTTTCTTTTGTAGGCAAAGTTCCATAAGGGCAAGTACAGATAGTCTTTTCTTGGTCTTGGGGGTCAATCCGATTTGAAGTACCCGGAAAATCGTCTAAAGAACAATAGAACTCATTCCCCGCAAACCTTTCCAAAGCATTAGGTCCATAAAAGGTAGGGAAAATGGTCTTTTCCTAGTGGCATCATTTAACTTCCCTATAATCAATGCAAACCTCCAACCGGATCACGAGTCGGTGGAAAAGAGTTCATTATGTCATCATTCTGCACCACGGTCATTCCTCCCTTTTTTGGAACGCATGAACCGACTCCAACCATTGGGCTATCCGATATGGGAGTAAATCAAGCCAGCAACAAGAAGCTGATGACCACTTACTGAATCACCTATGTATTTAGGGTTGACCCCTTCATTGCATTTGAACACTGGTATTGTAATCTTCCTCCGTTTAAAAATTTGTGTGTAACAAAACTTTGGGTCAATTCCCCTAATGTCGGAGATTTTCCAAGCTAAAGACACTTTTGTGAGCCCCTTAAGAAACCTCATAAGTTTTACCATCTCATCCTCTTTTAAACCTTTGAATTTTTAAAAATGAAAACAGGTAGTTTATTATCCTTTTCAAGAAAAGCGTATTCAAGATGAGAAGGCAAATCTTTGAGTTCAAGGTCGGGTGGTTCCTCAATTGATGTTTTGACCGATTCAACATTATTGATTTGCTTTTTGAACTTAGGAGGAATAAATTGTGAAAAAGGATCATCATTTAAGTCTTCAAGCAATGATTCTAAGTAAGTACATTCACCCTCATCATCATTAAAATCTTCGATTTAGCTCCATTTTAAAGATTCATCATGACTAAAACTTCTTCTATTTCTTCCTCAAGAAGCATCTCACTTCCTTCAAAAGGAGTGAAAGGTGGAGGGTCCAAAATGATAGAAGTGGAATCACCACTCTCGGTAAAGTCCAAGACTTTTGGAGCATACTCCGCACAAGTTGCATCAATAAGGTCAATTCGTTTCACGGACTCAAAATTATCATAAGAAATTGTGGGAGTATCACCACACTTAAGGACCAAGGATTGATCATCATGTCTTAAAATGATCTCCCCCTCATAAACATCAATCAAGGCATGAGCCGTGCTCAAAAATGGCCTTCCTAAAATCAAAGGAACACGGGGGTCCGCAACAAAATCCAATATCACAAAATCGACCGGGAAGTAGAATTTTCCGACCTTAACGAACACATTTTCGGCTATCCCGAGGGGTTTAGAAATTGTTCGGTCGGCTAATTCTAGAACCATTCTAGTACTTGTAAGGTCAGGAAGTCCAAGTTTCTTCCAAATAGACAAGGGCATGAGATTGATACTTGCACCTAGATCCGCTAGTGCCAAGTGATTATCAAACTCCCCAAAATCACAAGGAATGAGAAATCGTCCTGGGTCACCAAGCTTTTCGGGAAGCTTTTTGAGAATGACCGCAGAGCAATTAGCATTCATTGGTGTCTTTGTTATTTCAATCAACTTGTCTTTGTTACTTAACAACTTTTTGATCATTAAAGCAAACTTGGGCATGTGGACAAGAGCATCCGCAAAGCTAAGTTCAAAGTGAAGATCTCGAAAGATTTCTATGAACTTTGAAGCTAAGATATCATCTCTTTCACGATTCTTGTCCTTTTCAACCCTTGAAGGGTAAGCAAATTTGTTTTAGTCTTGACGGTATCATACAACTCTAGGCTCAACAACGGGTTCTTTTTCTTTGTTTTGGACCTTTTCCTTAATTTGAACTACCGGAGGTTGGACTCTTGCGGTACTTTGTGAACTATTAAGTTGCACTTGGTCCTTTGTCACCTCGGTTTCCTTAGCCTTCTCATTGTCCGGATTGACAAAAGGAGGGGGCATAGGAGGTAAAGGTCCATCAAGAACAACACCACTACGGGTGGTAATCCCTTTGCATTCATTCCTTGGATTAGGAATCGTATTACTCGGTAAGGTTCCCGAACCCGATGCATTATTATTTCCCATTTGCTTTTGAAACATGTTAAGCATCATATTTTGAAAATTCCTTTGTTCATTTTGAAAATCTTGTTGTTCCTTTTTGAACTCATTCAAATTCTTTTGCAAATTGGTCAAAGTAGCATCATTCGCTTTTGTGTAAGCCTCAAACCTTGAGTAAGTAACCGGAGCTTGTGTACTCGGGACTTGATAAGCTTGAGCTTGTTGTGTTAAGCCCGAGTTAGCTCCATGGTTAACTTGATTGGTTTGGTTCACATTTCTAGTCCCATTATACCCTTGATTAGCATTGTATCCTTGGTTAGGTCTAGAAGCTTGTGGATTGGGTTGATTAAAGCCTGGTGGTCTTATTTGGTTTGCCAAGTTAGGAGTACGGTACCCGGAATTTCCATTTTGAACAAAATTACCAACCGATGCGGTTTGTTGAAATTGTTGGAAATTATCATGATAAACCGGGTACTCATAACCTCCTCTAGTCATTGGGCACACATTAAAACTATGATTACTACCACAAGTGGTACACCTTTCCTCAACCGCTTTAATCGGAGCGGGAGTAGGCACAAGAGCTTTCATCATGTTTTTCATCTCATTCATTTCATTCCTAAAGGTCAAAGTCATCTTATCCTCTAATGCTGCTGCCATTTGTTGGAACTCAAAGTTAGATGATGAATTAGATGAGGGAGGAGCATTCGTACTCACTCGCATCACGGCGTTCCGTGAACATCTAACTTTGGCTTTATTCTCTATGATTTGTAGCCCTTCGTTTGGACTTTTGTAGAGAAAATTTCCACCGGCAGCAGAATTAAGAGAATCTTGATCATTATAGCTCACTTAAAGAATTTAGAATGGGTCTAAGTTGGTGCATGAGAGAAAAACCATGGTGAGGACAACTTTCCTCAGAAGTTACCATGAAACGCCCCAAGCTTCAGTAGAAAGATTCTGAGCACTTGATGAAAATTCGCACTTTCGTTCCGAAGATTGGTGGTTTTTGAAGGTGGAAAGAAAAAGTTGATGAACTTAGAAACTAAGTCATCCCATGTGAGAATAGAATTCGGGGGTTCTTTGTCTAGCCACGTTTTGGCAACCCCATCAAGAGAAAATGGAAAGAGAAGAAGTTTGATGGTGGTGTTAGGTACATCCGGGTACCTTTGGTTGTTAGTTATGCTCTCAAAATGACGAATGTGAGCATGAGGCTCCTCATCATTACCTCCTCGAAAAATTCGGTTTTGAACCAAATTAATGAGAGAGGATTTGAGTTCAAAATTTTGAGCATTTATGATTGGTACAACTATAGCACTTTCAAACCCCCCGGTGGGAGCTTGAAGTTGCTCGGCCATAGGTCGGTCATCGGCCATTGGAATCGGATCCAAAATGAGAGGGATCCTCTTATGTTCGGTGTCGAGATCGTCGACAATTACGTCTTCTTGGAATTGTGTATTCCAAGGAGGATCGAGTGCGCATGCACTAGTGAAAATAACCAAGAAGAATTTGAGATTAAGAAGATTATTTTTGGGGAAATTTACAATTTTTAGTTTTTATTAAGAATGAAAACAAAAATTTAAAATATTTTTGGTAACCGTTTATTACAAGCTTCACGATAAGTCTCTAAGATTACGCACAAGTGAGCGGAAAAGCTTAGCGAGCCGCAATGACTACTTAGAGAATAGCTATCACTTTTCCTTAAACTCACCTTATAGTTTGTAAACTTAAAGGTCCGTCGTACCTCGCAAGTACTTCACGATTTGTTTTGTTGTTTTTTTTGGAATGGTTTAAGATGGATAGCTAGTATCCAAATGTTTATTTTTTTTTCTAATTCGATAGGAATCGAATTAATGAACTTTTTATATTTTTATACAAAAATAGCAAAATAACTTCCAAAGGAAGGGTCTTCAAAACTCTACTTCAACGAATATCCTCAAAAATCGTTCACGACTTCCCCGGCAACGGCGCCAAAATTTGGTTGGTAGTAAATTCAAACAAATTTATATACGTATAGTATTAATCCCGTGAAAATTTCTTTCCAAAATACTTCTCAAACAAGAGAAATATAAGGTAAAAATCTCACTAAAGAAAACACAATTTGTATATTTTTATCCGGGAAGTATTGTACTACTCGGGTCGTGTCCCAACGAAATCGTGAATTGAGATTTGGGAATAATTCGGATTCGAGTTAAGAATGATAAAGGATTTTTGGATTTTTGATTATACTACAAAAATAACTATAGAAATGATTAAAGAAACTAAAATCAATTAACTAGCACGAAAAATTAATAAACGCGAATTAAAAACGTGAGCTAAAAACGAGAATTTAAAATCTAAAGCACTTTTAGTAACAAACTTTTTACCTAAAAATCAAAAATTTAAAATGAAAATTTTAGGAAAAAGAAGTGGAATTTTTTAACTATTTTTGAATTTTTTATGAATTTTTAAAGATTAATGAATTAACAAAAATAAACTTTTTCTAAAAATTAACACTAAAATTTTACTTCTATTTTTCAAAAATACTAGATTTAAAAAGAAAATTATTGCAAAAAGAATTTTAATTTTTCAACTATTTTTCTATTTATTATGATTTATCTAAGAAAAAGAATTTAACTAAAATCTATTTTAATTTCTAGAAAATACAAATTAAACTAGAAAAATAAGGAAAAATGGTTTTTAACTATTTAAAAAGTGCAGAAAATGAATGGAACAAAAAGCCCTAAATTTTATAACCTAATTGAGCTCTAATTTTACTAATTAAAATTTTTAACCTAATTTTATAAAACTAAAATCAAAAATATTAAAACTATTTTATTAATTCCTAAAAAGACAGGGTAGAAACTGCTAATAAGGAAAATAAAAGGTAGGCGGGTAAACTATTAGGAATTTACACTTCAGTGTAAACGGGTAACCTTCAACTATAAAGTATTTACAAAACAAACCCTACGCTATGGCTTAATTTTGGCTTATTAAAAAAATGATTTTCAGCAAAAACTCAAAACTACAAACTTGTTAACTAGCTTATTCTTAACAACTTTAATGAAGGCAACTTGAACTTTTATCTACTCAATAAGCTACAAAATTAGCTTTTTCAAAACTGTTACAGAAACTATAGGTTTTCCTATCTTTTTGGATTTTGGCTTATTCCTAGCTTATTTCTTGATGAAAATGAGAAACAAAAGAAGTTATGTAAAGCTTAAGATGTGAGCTTAATGATTTTGAAGAGAAATAAACTGAGTGTTAACAAGAATAGCAAGAAAAATGAAATTGAAAAGTGCAAGGTTGTGCTTATAACTGTTATAAAACTCACCTGGATAAAAGGTTTTTCAATATTACAACTAAAAATGAAAATTCAAACTGAAATAAGCTAAAAATATAAAGTACTACTATACTAATTTGACAGACTAAAATAAGCTACACTAAAAGCTTAGAATGAAATCTAAGAGATGAATTTTGTAAAACTAATGGACTACTAATTATTTGCTTAATATCAAACTCTAACTTCTAATTATGATTGTTTAAATGCAACTAGAAAAGTATATAGCAACAACAGCTGAAACTGTTGTTGCTGATGCACTTTGCAAAGAACAAAAAGGAAACAGGCTAAGCTTTGAGAATTAGGACTTCTAACAACTTCACTAAGTGTACCTAAGTTTATATTGACAAAACTTGAACAATAGAAAGCTATAAAACACAAAATCCTAAAATCTCTTTCTCAATTAACCTGCCCTGGTGCAAATAAGAAGTTTTTAAACTCTAAACTCTTGAATTCCGCTAACTAACTTTTAAATCTTTCTTAAAACTTGATATACTACCCTAACACAACTGAATGAAGAGTTTTGACAGAGTGAAGTTGACTTTAAGAGTCAAGACCAGCTTAATCCAAACACTCCCTAATAAGAACTGTCTAAACTAAAATGAGCTTAAAATCTATTTAAAACTAAAACTGCTTAAGCCTTTTATCTACTCACACTAAAATTTACCTACTTAAGCTTTTTGAACTATAAAACCTACAGCTTATTAGTGATAATAAGCTACTTTCTTAGCTAGCTTAATACACTAATATGACAGTTTTAAAAGAGAAACTAGGATTACACAAATTTAATCTAATGAAAACTGAAAACAGCTAGGGATTAAGCCTAAACAAACATGTTTGAAGAGATTTAAACAAAATTGAATAGAAATAAGCAATTGATTTAAGCTAACATTAATGTTGAAATGAGACTTGAGAAATGAAACCTGAGATTATTGTAGTCTCAGAACCAAAGCCACTCTTGTAGAGTGAGTGGCTTAAAAACTTGCACCTAAGTGGCTCCCTAGCCTCTAAACCTCAGCTTTAAGCTCAATAAGCTGTAATTAGCTTATTAATCCTTGTAGCTTCAAAGTGAACTCAAAACACCTCAAGTTATCATTATTTTGATTCAAATTGATGAGAATGAGTAAAGGAATGATTATTAACAAAGTTTGACTGAATTTGAGCTTATCAACAGTAATAAGCTCAAATGAGCTTATTGAGAGCTTAATGAGTGAAACTGGCTTATTATTGAAAACAAAGAACAAGGAAACTTGTAAACTGAATTGTTATTACTCAAATGATGAAGTACAAGATGAAATAAGGAAAGTACAAGAGCTTAAAGCTGATTGCTAAAAATTTGAAAGAAAATGCTTAATATTGAAGAAAATACAAACTGAAAATTAAAAACACATACAACAACTGAAAAATATGAACCCTAAGCTTCTATTTATAGAGGATTGAAGAGGAGAGGAGTGGAATTCTCGAATCTTCCAATACATCTCAGCCGTAGATCGTTTTCGAATCATTTATAGCCGTTTGATGAGATTTATGAGGTGTTTGAACCAATCAATGGTTGACACATGGGTGATTTGACGTGGAGGAGGATTTAGAACGAGATTGAGTGATATAGAGGAGCGGGAGTGGGATTTTTGGTGATTGGGTTTGTTAACGAAAAAGGGCGGGAAAAGTTGTTAGGTTGTTAGAAGCGGTTTTTAAAACGCGTTTTCTGTTTAAAAGTTTGAGGAAAATGCAACAATGGTCCTTGTCTTTCCCCGTCCAATAATGAAGTATAAAACAAGTTTGAAAATGACAAATTCGGCCCTTGTGGTTTCTTTCTTCCTTTTTCCACTTTACAAACAACTTTCCACTTTATGCACATTTGGTCCTTGAACTTCAAAACTTCTAATGAGCCTTTGAAACTTTAAGAACTTGTCACTATTGGTCCTTGTCTTTATTTTGGGTTCCTTTCTTGCTGTATCGGACTGATCCGGCTTTTGATTGTCTTCCCGTCTTCACTCTTGTCTTGTCTTTTCCGTTTCCTTGTCGGTTTTTGACTGTTTTTGCTTCTTTTTGTCCTTTTTTAACCTTTCCTGCACAATAGACACAAAAGCACACATTTTTCTATTCTTTTGGCATTTTATGGCTTTTATTTGGCAAAATCCCGGGTAATTTATATATACAATTAAGCATTTATCAAATAAATTTTTATACTTTTTCAAAATGTTACATTTTAGACCTTTGAGTTTGAAAAGTGGCAGAACAAACCCTTGGAGTTTGCACTTTTACGAGTTTGGTCCTTTGACTTTAAAAGATATACATAGTAAACCTTGTACTTTGGAAAGTGACATAATAGACCCCTATAGTTATAACTTTGATAAAATGACATTTTCAGCCCTTTTAGTTATAAGTTTCTGAAAGTTACGATATATACTCCTTGCATGGATAATATTTACAAAACATGTCTAAATTGCCATGCAAGCTTATTTTAACTTTTCAATAGAAATTTATAAGTTATAATAAACTAAAATATGAAGATTTAACGCAACGAAAGTTTAGAATAACGATTCGTTAAGCTAGGAAGCAAAACGGGTCAAATTAGGGTTTTAAAATGAAAATGCGCGGGTTTTAAGCTCGAGAGTTTGAAGACTTCTCAGATATTAATAGTGATGTAACAACTAGATCTTCATGGTCAAACACATACAAGGATGATGACACAGATGATGCTGAGAATTCTGATATGGACATATCTGATGATGATTCTGATAAAGGAGATGATAATGCAGCAGGATTTGGGGTATTCATGTATGACAAGTCAAGGAACACCCAAGATAAGCACCCAACAATAACACCCCCCAAAATCAATGACGCAGTGGAATACCTCTTGGGGTGCTACTTCATAGTTCATACACACAAGTTACAGAAAACGACCTAAAAGGAGACGTTTTAATAAAATGTCACATTCGATTTAATAAAATATCAGAGTTACACAGGTCCTATTTATAATGTATTAGAAAACATTGTCAAAATGTTTATTGAATGGTACTAAAATTATATAGCCTTCAAAAATATATTTATATCTGCGCGACTCGAATGCTCCCAATGTTCAGCTAACAATATAATAACCTAAGAAGATACATGTAAAAACGTAAATAATAATGTTGGTGAATTCATAGGTTTAAGTAAAAGCAGTATTGAAGTAATATAAATAATATTTCAGTAAGAAAAGAAGCGTTACAACATTTCAAAGTATTAGTTCTGAAATCTAAGTAGTGATTCAATAAATCAATAAATATTTAGTAGTGGACCACAAGAATTAGGTAATAGTACACTACGAAACAAATTCAGTAGTCCAAAACATGTATTATTGCACTAAGCTCATGACCCTGAAACCTTAACTAGTTTTGTGCCCCAGAGAAATATAGGATGCTTGCCAACAACCTAATTGTCCTCACAATGTTAAATGCACCATGGTCAACTTGTGACCAGAAATTCAAGGCGGGGATTGTCATTCCCAATAGATCTATCCATAACACTCGCACTTGCCACATTAGCAATTAACGGTTCATGATTGGTAGGGACTTAAATGACAAATGCGGTAACTTAGGCAATAATATTTAGGCATAAATCTGGATAACTTAGGCAATAACTTGTGTCCAATAGTAAAACAAATAACGTGTTCAATATCACGGTTTTCATATACAGGAATTCAATGATTTCAAATCATGTAGTAAACAAATCAAGCTTTAAATCAGTTCATAAGAAAACAGGCATGTGTTACATATGTTTTATAAGTCATGTAGTAAGCAAGTAAAAGCTTTAGTAAGGATAGTCACGTAACGCTTAAGTAGTAGAAATCAATAAGTTTACTTAGTAAAATGAGCATGTATTCTCACCCCGAAATCAGTTTATGAAAAACTATTAAAAGAAAAAAGATGGGGCTATGAACTCACCGAGAAACAATGAAGTATTGAACGGGAATTTTAACAAGGAGAGAACAGCGACAACGTCCCACCCGCGACCTAAAATAATGGTGCGCGTATAAGAATATATTTACAAGAAAAATGCATAAAATGCATAAGTATGTAAAATATATATATATTCCGACATATATGAAATTTTATATCGTAGAATCCATGAGTGCGCCAAACTTACTTATTTATACCCACTAAAATGATCCGCCTTATGTTTGACTTCATTTTAACCCATTCCAACTAATATGTAATTTTAATAAAAATTACTCATTTTCACTCATTATAAAGATTAGGATATCTAGACGCGAACGAAAGTGAAAGACTCACTTATTAGTTGCAAATTCAGTTTTAGTTAATATATTTTATGCCTAATCATTCTCCATAACGCTAATTGACCATTAAAAGAATTTCGCCAAGTTTAACTTTATATTATAAATTTTTCTTAAGCCGGACTCGTCCAAAACGACCCGCTAAATTACGTTTTCACGACTCGGACTCTAAAGCAATTTGATGTAAAACGACGTTTCGGACAACTTTTTAGTTTTAGCCGAGACCCGAAACCCAACAAAAAATGACCAAAATACCCCTGCAAGTTTCTACAGAAACTTTATTTTTCTAATTAAAATGTAGTATCTAATCCTAAGCTTTTCAACCTGTTAACATACGTTTTCAGCCTTAGTTATCCTCGCGTCATTACGCATTTTTAGACTTAGTTATTCTCGCGAAAAAGTAAAACGACCTTCCAAACAACATTCATGTTTCGGTCGAAGGTCGAAACGGACCAGAAAATGACAAAAATGCCCTTTTTCAAATCTGATAGAAACCGATATTTTTAAACTAATGCAGAAGTTTGGCGAACATTTTCTAGACTTCTTTTGACCCTAAAAACTTCGTTTTGAGAGTTACGGGTCGTGCCTTATATCGAAACGAAGCTTGAAATGTCCTCTATTATAATTTTAAGACCAATTTCAGTTTTAACAATTTTGCTTTGCCAAAATAGACGCCCAATTTTATGACCTAAACGGGTAGCTTTAAACCCCTTCAAAACTTCAATTTCAAGCACCACAAACATCGCCAACACCCTTAAACTATCCTAACACCTCTACTAATCATCTCAAACTAATCATACACCTCAATAATGCGACATGCACCTCAACCTATGGATTCTTGATATAAAATCAAATACATGCAAACAATCTATAATTAAATCAACATAAAAGTAAACCAAAAAAAATACTTATAATCTCTGAATAATGTAAGAAAATCACAACACACAAACCATCCTTGGTTTGTTGTTGTTGCCGAAACCTACAACCCACTCAAACAAGGCCCTAGTTTGATTTTTGTTACACCAAGTCTTGCATACACATTTAAAATCAATCCATTGTAATATAATAGAAAAAAAAAAATATAATTAAATAATAATTTATAGAAATGGGGAAAAAAATAATTTAAAATAACTATTTTTTTGTAATATATTATAAAAAAACCATCACAAAAACCCTCCCCTGCAACCAGCACCACTTCACCTGGCCTCAGCCCCTCCCACAAACCCCTGACCACCCACCACCAACCCCACCTCCACCACCAGTCACACCACCTGCCCCACTGCCAAAAAACCCAAAATCCCCATCACCATCACATCACCCCACTCCAAACCACCACACCCAACACATCACGCACCCCCCACCCCATCCCCCACCTGTCCCATCCCCCACCACACACACACACACACCCAACCCACACCAACACACCCCCCACCCCCTCCGCCCACAATTCGCCCTCACCCCACCCCGCACAACCCACCAACCCAACCCCACCCCACAACCCATATCCTAACACCTCTACTAATCATCTCAAACTAATCATACACCTCAATAATGCGACATGCACCTCAACCTATGGATTCTTGATATAAAATCAAATACATGTAAACAATCTATAATTAAATCAACATAAAAGTAAACCAAAAATACTTATAATCTCTTAATAATGTAAGAAAATCACAACACACAAACCCTCCTTGGTTTGTTGTTGTTGCCGAAACCTACAACCCACTCAAACAAGGCCCTAGTTTGATTTTTGTTACACCAAGTCTTGCATACACATTTAAAATCAATCCATTGTAATACCAATTGCACTTAATTTGACCAATCCCTTCAAAATCAAAAGCTAAGAAAATCAAGAATCTTGAGAAACATATGCATGGTAGATTTTATTTAAAAAGGATGATGGGGTTTAGTATGATATTGATGTAGGATTAATAAGGAAGTGATTCTTGAATATTTGAGAGATGATTTTGGTGGTTTTGATGGTTGTGTCGTCGACACAGTAAGGAGAGAAAAGGGGACCGAGTTTTTTTGTTAGCTATAACTATGAGTTTTTAATAGAGAGTCAAACCTTTTTATACTTAGTCAATGTGTCTAGTTAAGTTCTAGGGTTGTTTGGTTTGGCTTATTGATGGAGTCAAAAGAGGGGAGTGTTTGGTTTCTAGTTTTGTAGGAGCTAATTAAAAGAAAAGGGGTGTTTGGTTTTATATATTATGTTTATTTTTTAATTTTTTTTATTTTTCTAAAACATTTATACTACAATATTTGATTTAAACACTTAGTTAAAATGTTAAAAAAAGTGTTAAAGTACTATTTTTGACACGATTTCGGCAAGATCGCGAAAAAGTTAAGAAACACTAAAATAAAAATAAATGAACTTCCGATGCTAAAATATGGGATTTATCGATTTCTCAAATGCTAAAATGGATAAATATTCCAAGCACGACTCCAATTTGACTAGGAACGCGAAATTTCCGAATCGGATAAAAGTAAAAATAAATTTTTTACTTAATGGTAAAAATAAGAATAAATTATAATAAATTTATTTATCTGAAAATACGAATTCTCACAGTCGATCCCCCTAAGGGTAAGGGAACTCTGGTCCTCATAGTTCAATTGGCGGCTACAGACGAGGTGGAGGCGAAAAGATGCGGGTACTCATTCTTGAATTGATTCTCACGCTTCATGTGAACTCTGGTCCTTGACATGAGTTCCAATAAAAATTGAATGAACAATAGTCAAAGGATCAAATATATGCAATGTGCGTGAGCAAACAGATTGAATGTCGTGAGAATCCTTAAAAATGAAGGATAAAATACATTACTCGAAGAAAAATCCATTGGAAACGAAGAATTTAACAAGTCTTCAATTCTTGGAAACGGTTAATGGTTCATTACTATTGGTTTATCAAGTTCGCAACTGTTGATACCCATTCGGAAAAATCCATATAACAAATCACGAGTCGAAAGAAGTTCAAGATAGCCATTTGTACAAAAGCAATAATGATAGCGATTCGAAGAGTAGCGACAATGAATGATTCATACGGATATATTACTTGTTAGAAGAGACGTATGCCATGTCGGATACACATTTGGAAATAATAGAATGAACAAATTACTAACCGAAAGAAGTCTAGAGACTCATTCGTATGAAGGTAATAGCGATAATGATTAGATGAGCGAAGAAAATGAATTATTCGTACAAACGGGTTACAAATCGAATGAAAGTTGTTCTTACGAATGCCATACACTTGAGCCCACTCATTTACAAATCGTTAATTACATCCAAAGGCGTCCCAATCCATGTAAATAAGACTTAGAAATTTATGGTTCGGCGATTTATAATTTCTTTATTCAAATGAAGAGGTGTCCCAATTCGTTTCAATAAGATAATTATAAATTAGCCTACTTAAGCATTGTCAGCACAAGACACGAGATCAAAACAATGTTACGTTGAGAAAAAGGAGTCTCCTTGGCGGTATGATTCTTCAAAATCATAAGAAGTAACGAGAAGAATAATGAGACGTTAGTCAATCGCGTTCCAAAAGCAAGTGCCAAAAGACGGCACGATCCGAGGTAACAAGTTAAAGTCGTATTCCCATCAACTGGAAGACTTCAAAACAATAGACTACGAAATCACATATGCGATTCAAAAGCATAAGAAGAGTGTTCAAACTTGGAGTCGAATGTTAAAATAACCAGTGGAATTGACAAACTACGCCGAATTTCAATATCATCAAAAGAGAATAAGGTAAAGTAGCGAAAAAGTTCGAAGTTAATCGTAAGAGATAAAAAAGAAAATAGCCCATATGCATAGGTATCCTTATATAATACCAGTATCAATGCTCAAGGGAGTAAATGAGAAATCAGGAAGTACGCGATAATCGGAGTGATCAATATTTATATAACGGACCGATATAAGGTAAATAGTAAGACGTCATAAGATAGACAGAAGAGGGTGAAATCATAGCCAAGTGTTTAATACTCATTATCCATGTAAATAGTAGTAGAGATGCAAAAGAGAGCTTATAAGGGATCAGGAAGCATGCGCGCGCAGATATCAGACAACGGTGAAAGACTCTTAATATTTTTCGAAAAACAGTTATAGTCCAGGTTTTAAAAATGACCTAGTTCGCTATAACTTGAGCTCTGGTACCACTCTGTAACACCCCCAAAATCAATGACACAGCTGAATACCTCTTGGGGTGCTACTTCATAGTTCATACACAAGTTACAGAAAACGACCTCAAAAGAGACGTTTTAATAAAATGTCACATTCGATTTAATAAAATATCAGAGTTACACAGGTCCCATTTATAATGTATTAGAAAATATTGTCAAAACGTTTATTGAATGGTACTAAATTTATATAGCCTTCAAAAATATATTTGTATCTGCGCGATTCGAATGTTCCCAATGTTTAACCAGCAATATAATAACCAGAGAAGATACATGCAAAAACGTCAACAATAATGTTGGTGAATTCATAGGTTTAAGTAAAAGCAGTATTGAAGTAATTAAAATAATATTTCATTAAGAAAAGAAGCGTTACAACATTTCAAAGTATTAGTTCCGAATCAAAGTAGTGATTCAATAAATCAAGAAATATTTAGTAGTGGACCACAAGAATTAGGTAATAGTACACTACGAAACAAATTCAGTAGTCCAAAACATGTATTATTGCATTAAGCTCATTACCCCGAAACCTTAACTAGTTTTGTGCCCAAAGAAATATAGGATGCTTGCCAACAACCTAACTGTCCTCACAATGTTAAATGCACCATGGTCAACTTGTGACTAGAAATTCAAGGCGGGGATTGTCATTCCTAATAGATCTATCCATAACACTCGCGCTTGCTACATTAGAAATTAACGGTTCATGATTGGTAGGGTCTTAAATGACAAATGCGGTAACTTAGGTAATAATATTCAGGCATAAATCTGGATAACATGCAATTTGAAACACTTGTGTCCAATAGTAAAACAAATAATGTGTTCAAAACTCACGGTTTTCATATACAAGAATTCAATGATTTCAAATCATGTAGTAAATAAATCAAGCTTTAAATTAGTTCATAAGAAAACAATCATGTATTACATATGTTTTAGAAGTCATGTAGTAAGCAAGTAAAAGCGTTAGTAAAGATAGTCACATAACGCTTAAGTAGTAGAAATCAATAAGTTTACTTAGTAAAACTAGCATGTATTCTCACCCCGAAAACAGTTTATGAAAAACCATTAAAAGAGAAAAGATGGGGCTATGAACTCACCGAGAAGCAATGAAGTATCGAACTAGAATTTTAACAAGGAGAGAACGACGACAACGTATCACCCGCGACATATAATAATGGTGCGCGTATAAGAATATATTTACAAGAAAAATGCATAAAATGCATAAGTATGTAAAATTTATATATATTCCGACATATATGAAATTTTATATCGTAGAATCCAATTGTGCGCCAAACTTACTTATTTATACCCACTAAAATGATCCGCCTTATGTTTAACTCCATTTTAACCCATTCCAACTAATATGTAATTTTAATAAAAATTACTCATTTTGACCCATTATAAAGATTAAGACATCTAGACGCGAACGAAAGTGAAAGACTCACTTATTAGTTGCAAATTTAGTTTTAGTTCATATATTTTACACCTAATCACTCTCCATAACGCTAATTGACCATTAAAAGAATTTTGCCAAGTTTGACTTTTTATTATAAATTTTTCTTAAGTCTGACCCGTCCAAAACGACCCGCTAAATTACGTTTTCACGACTCGGACTCTAAAGCAATTTGATGTAAAACGACGTTTCGGACAACTTTTTAGTTTTAGCCAAGACCCGAAACCCAACAGAAAATGACCAAAATACCCCTGCAAGTTTCTGCAGAAACTTTATTTTTCTGATTAACATGTAGTATCTAATCCTAAGCTTTTCAACCCATTAACACATGTTTTCAACCTTCGTTATCCTTGTGAATAGGTAAAATGACATTTTAAACAACTTTTTAGTTTTACCCAAGACTCAAAACTCGACAAAAAAGAACGAAAATGCCCCTATATCAGATCTGATGCAAACTAAAAAAAAGAAAAACGCAGATTTTATTCTAAGCTTTTCGACCCGTCATTACGCATTTTTAGACTTAGTTATCCTCGCGAAAAAGTAAAACGACCTTCCGAACAACTTCATGTTTCAGCCGAAGGCCGAAACAGACCAGAAAATGACGAAAATGCCATTTTTCAGATCTGACAGCAATCGATATTTTTAAACTAATGCAGAATTTTGGCGAACATTTTCTAGACTTCTTTTGACCCTAAAAACTTCGTTTTTGAGAGTTACGGGTGGTGCCTTATATCGAAACGAATATTGAAACGTCCTCTATCATAATTTTAAGACCAATTTCTGTTTTAACAATTTTGACTATGCCGAAATAGACGCCCAATTTTCTGACCTAAACTTCAATTTCAAGCACCACAAATATCGCCAACACCCTTAAACTATCCTAACACCTCTACTAATCATCTCAAACTAACCATACACCTCAAAAAACGCGACATGCACCTCAACCTATGGATTCTTGATATAAAATCAAATACATGCAAACAATCTATAATTAAATCAACATAAAAGTAAACCAAAAATACTTACAATCTCTTAAGAATGCAAGAAAATCACAACACACAAACCCTCCTTGGTCTGTTGTTGTTGCCGAAACCCACAACCCACTCAAACAAGTTCCTAGTTTGATTTTTGTTACACCAAGTCTTGCATACACACTTAAAATTAATCCCTTGTAATACCAATTGCACTCAATTTGATCAATCATTTCACAATCAAAAACTAAGAAAATCAAGAATCTTAAGAAACATATGCATGATGAATTTTATTTGAAAAGGATGATGGAGTTTAGTATGGTATTGATGTAGGATTAATAAGGAAATGCTTCTTGAATTTTTGAGAGATGATTTTGGTGGTTTTGATGGTTGTGTCGTCGACACAGTAAGGAGAGAAAAAAGGACCGAGTTTTTTTTTTGTTAGCTGTAACTATGAGTTTTTAATAGAGAGTCAAACCTTTTTATACTTAGTCAATGTGTCTAGTTAAGTTCTAGGGGTGTTTGGTTTGGCTTATTGTTGGAGTCAAAAGAGGGGATTGTTTGGTTTCTAGTTTTGTAGGAGCTAATTAAAAGAAAAAGCGTGTTTGGTTTTATATGTTATGTTTATTTTATATATTTTTTTATTTTTTTAAAATATTTATACTACAATATTTGATTTAAACACTTAGTTAAAATGTTAAAAAAGGTGTTAAAGTACTATTTTTGACATGTTTCGGCAACAACGCGGAAAAGTCGGGAAACACTAAAATAAAAATAAATGAACTTCCGATGCTAAAATATGGGATTTATCGATTTCTCAAATGCTAAAACGTATAAATATTCTAAGCACGACTCCAATTTGACTAGGAACGCGAAATTTTTGAATCGGGTAAAAATAAAAATAAAATTTTTACTTAACGGTAAAAATAAGAATATATTATAATAAATTTATTTACTTGAAAATACGAATTCTCACACATCAGTCCCGCAGTTACGTGCTCATCTATGGAGGATTAAACAGATCTCCTAAATGATCAACTTGAAAACGAATTGACGGATTTATTGAGTAGACCAGTATATATTGATGCTCAAACAACCTTTGCGGTGGCTAACCCAGAGGGAAATCTTGAGCTAACAAGTTATTTATCAGGTGCATCTGAAGTACCATTTGGTACAAATTTAGATGTTCAAGCAGCTAAATTTGTTTTGCATGAACTGTTTGAGGATGATGTTGATCATCAAGAATCATCTCCACCAGCAACTACAACACATAACCTGATCACAAATCCCTAACAGAGTTCAATTCAAGCCAAAGCAAAGAAGCTCGTAACAAAGGCTAGGCACACAAAGCTAAACTTAAAAAAGGCAGTTGAAAAGAAGTTCAAAGAATACGATCAGAAGCTGGAAGCTCCAATCAATGTTCTTGAAGCTATAGAAGAGTCTGTCTAAGCGAAGGTCCAAACTGAATAAAGAAACAGCTGCCTACACATGTGCCAAAAGTCGTTGCTACTTTTGTTCAGCCTTGACTTAACAATACTGTGCTTAAAGTTATGAAGAATAATCAAATCAATCTTTTCACTACACCATCACCAACAACCACTGATGATCTCTCAGAAATGGAGTTGAAGATAAAGTTGTATAACAAGATGTACCAGAATCAATCTATTGACACTCATGATATACATCAGCAACTTCATAATATCTTGTTTAAATCCATCTCTCTTGATCAAGAATGCTTGAATGCACAAGACACAGAGTCATCCTTAAGAAAAAGGTCTCATGATGATTAGGATCCTCCCAATGATCGTGAGGGGGAGAAAAGAAGTAAAAGAAGGAAGGATACAAGATAATATTCTTCTATATTGTCAAAGAAAGATAAAGCTCCCATGGATTTTGTTCAAGGTGACATTCCTGCTGATTAACCCCAAGACGAAGATGAAGAACTAATACATAAACATCCCAACAAGGAATAGTTTTCTAAGAAGTTTGGGTCAGTGGATGCTGCTAAGAGAAAGTAAAACTAGTTTGACATGCTTTTAAAGTCTAACATTGATCAAGACAAAGATTGTATTCTTGGTCTCTCAACAGTCATAGTGGCAAAGAAAATTAAAGAACTCATCAAGAAAAAGGAGCTGACCATAGCCGATCTAGAAGGTGCTGGACTTTAGATGTTGAAGAGACAGTACAAGAACTATGTAAAGTTAGAATATCATGTTGATCAGTTGAAAGCAACAGTGTTAGAAGAAGCAAAATTAGAGTGATGGTGATAATGATTTGTCCAAGCCTCGATCTTATAAAAACAGATGTCTAAAAGTGCAAATTCTGACAGCCGCTTCTACAACATCGACTTCTACTACCTCATTTATCTGAGCATGGAGAAGAAGTATATTTCATCCCTCACCAAACATTTTGCTTCCAGATACTTCAATGAAAGCATAGAAGATATGATCTCAGATAGATGGATCAAAAAGGTTCACCTCTACCATATTCATGCATTAAAGGGTACTCATCACTGTGATGACATGATAAAAGATTTCTTCAAAGCAGAGATGGGTAATAGGTCTACACATAAAGTCTATTCTTATAAAATGATCATAACTGTTGTGAGCGTTGATGTGAAAAAGAAATGGGGTTATGGCTTTCTAACGCCAATCAAGGTTAAGAGAACAAAGAACAAAGAGTATGAGTTCAACTATGCAGACTTGCCAAGACTCAGCTTTAATGACATAGAAGACACCATCTTAAGTTATAGATCGAGATTGATTTCATCAATGCACTTCTCCTCTACATCAGAAGAGCTGTGATAAAAAACAGGATTGAAGACATCCAGCTAGGTGTGGAAATCTACCAACGCACTCTAAACCTCACCAAGCCCAAGTTATACTTCTCAAGAATTGATCATAAGATACCATACACTACTTCTGGAACAAAGAAGGGAGTTGCCTACCATAACAAGTACGATATGAAATCCCTTATGAAGATTGATGAAGTGCACAAAATCTGTAATGGTGATCTCTTAAAGGTTCAAGACAATTTGTTGAAGATGGTGAACAAAAACAAATTGGGTCATGGAAACGAGAAGTTGGAGGGCAGAGTCTGGGCTAAAAGTGACATCAAGAGTTCGAAGGAGACGCTTGAGAAGATTGACAAGACACTAAAGCACAAAGAGCAGCTTAAAAGACTTGAAGAATATATTCGCGGAAGACCAAAGACAATTGACCCACACTTATTTGTAAGACCTTAGTAACCACCCCTTAGGGGGAGATTGTTAGAAATAAGAAAAGTGTCAGTTACTAGGTCGTATTTTATGTTTAGTCATTGTCGGATTATGTACGTTGTAAGAATTTGTAATATCCCATATCGCTCCCTTAGGTAAACCTAAGAGACATCCCATGCCTATATATAGAGGCTAAAGGGAGGGATGTGGGTTGGGGATTCCATTTCTATCTATTATAATCTTCTCATTTACTCTCTTCTATTTCTCTCTCTAGGAATCCACCCTCCCTCATCTCTCTCTCTCTACACCTCTCTCATTCTCCTTTCTCTCTCCCTCACCGAATCTCTCTCTCTCTCTCTCTCTATATATATATATATATATATATATATATATATATATATATATTGTATGTTGTATGTTTATGATATCTTACATAAAAGTCTCAGTAGAAAAGTATAATGAAACGCATAAAAATTGTTATTTTCAAGTTTAAATCGTTACAAGGTTAAGTTTCCATAATATATAAGCGTGTTTAGAACAATTTCAAACCATAAAGGTTCAATCTTGTCTTGAAAAAGAGTGATTTTTTTGTGTTTTGCAAGAGGAACTCATTTCATTATTCAAACGAGTCTACATGTTGCACGAGGTGAGTTTGGACCATTTTCAAAACCCTAAGTGGCGAGTTAACATATTTGGTTCAGGCGAGTTACATTGTAACCTTAGTAAGCGAGTTTGCAACATGTTCAGGCGAGTTACAACCTTGATTCTTCAAACACAAAGCAAGTATAAGGTGTGCTAACTTACACGAATCCAGGCGAGTTTAAATTCACGAATCATGCGAGTTTGAGCTTTGTTTTAGGCAAGTAAAGGATTCAAAAGTTAGGCGTGTCTACAAGACTTGCAAGGCGATTCTAGCTCGTGTTTAAAACAACGAGGCGAGTATAGACTTCCCAAGTCAAGGCAAGTATACATCGTGATTTATAGGCGAGTTTGACAAAGACTGTTAGGCGAGTAGAGCTTGGATTTTGATCGTGTTGTAGGCGAGTCACGAGATTTAATATCTAGGCGAGTTGGCATATACTCATAGGAGAATCAGAGGCGAGATTAGATACTTTCAAGGCGAGTCTACAAGGAAGCTAGGTGAGTCACATCGTAATACTTTAAGCAAGTCATGAGTATTAAATTATAGGCGAGTAACGTATTTGTAAGGCGAGTCACGGGTTCACAAAGCCATGCAAGCTTGAGTACTTCTTGTAAGGCGAGTGTAACATTGGCAAGGCAGTATAGAAGCGTTCTGAAGGCAAGTGTGAACTATACGAGTCAACTCGGTCACTACTGAGTCAAGGAACAAAAAGTTAGAATCCCTAGAGTGAATTTACAACTTCTACCCTTAACGTCTAATTCTATTTCACCGTTATTCCAAAAACATCTCATCGTTAGTCCTCGTTATCAAGATACTTAATGACCATTTATCATGAACTTAATTCACATCAAGTTAAATCACAACACAACTTTATCTACTTAAGATCCATAATCCTTTCACAACAAAAAACAAAATGTCTTCAAATGCAATGAAATCATGGAAGCTGGTGGCAAAGATCGTGCACCAATACTTGTTTCTGGTAGCTACGTTTAGTGGAATTCCAAATCAGACGATACATTGCAACAAGAACAAATCATGATCTAATCAACCGTTCATTGACGAAGGTCCTTATGAATATCAATTGGTCACATATCCTGAGGTACTTGCTACTAACACTTCTCTAGTTCAACCAGAAGGAACAAAGATGGAAACATATTTTACTATTAGTGACAAAAAGAAGAACACGATAGATGCTGAAGCAGAAGCAGTTCATATCATTCTTACTGGGATTGTAATGATATTTACTCAGCATTGGATGCTTATACCAATGCAAAGGAGATGTGGAAAGCAATCGAACGTTTAATGCAGGGTGAGAACATCAACAAGCAGGATGTGGAAACTAATTTATTCCGGGCATTTGGTAAATTCACATCAAGGGAAGGGGAACCACTTGAATCGTACTACTCAAGGTTTTACAAATTGATTAATGAACTAGTCAGGAATAAATGTGTAATTTCACCTCATCAAGTGAATGTTTAATTTCTACTTCAACTTCAACCAGAATGGCAAAGATTTATGACAATTGTCAAGCAAGGACAAGATCTGAAAACTGTCTCATAAAACAAACTCTTTGACATTCTCAAGCAACATCAAAATAAAGTGAATGAAATTCGAGCTGAAAGATTAGCAAGGAATGCCAATCCACTTGTACTTGTTGCAGCTACTTAAAAACAACCAATTTACTATCCTCAACCAAAACCCGATTACAATCCTCCAACGTCATCAACCCGATCATAAGCTGCTACCCGAAGTAAAGGAAAAGAGATTGCCAGAGCCCCTTCACCACCATCTGAGCTTGAACAAGAAGTTTTAAGTGATGAAGAAGAAACTCAAAGGGATAAGGACATTCAAAAAATTTATTTCAAACACCTTTAAGAATCTCTACAAACCCACAAACAACAACCTTAGACCATAATCAAACACCAGATATAACAATGTTGACAATCCTTCAAGTGTTGACAGAAGAACTTGGGATAACAAACAGACTAGGCAGAATGATAATCAAAATTTAAGGGCAGTTGCAGTTACTGGAACATAGATACTTAATCGGGTAGCGCAGCAGACTGGGATTCAGAGTTATAGCTGTAAAGGGTTTGAGCATACACCAAGCAGGTAAAGGATACATCCTACCACATGGATAAGATGGTGTTGTGCAAACAAGAGGAAACAAGAGTTCAATTAAGTGCAGAACAAAAAGATTGGATACTTGATTCAGATGGGGAGCCCACAGATCAGGAACTAGAAGCACATTATTTGTACATGGCTAAGATTAAAGAGGTGATCCCAACTGCATATGAAGCCACTGGACCCGTCTTTGACAAAGAGCCATTGGAACAGGTATACAACAATGATGAATATAATGTGTTTACCAAGGAAAAAGAACATCATGAGCAACCTAAATCTATTAATGACACGTATGTGGTGGAACATGGTGATAGCCATACCACTCCTGATTCATCAGATAAGAATAATAATGAAGGAGAGGTTGACTAGGATGAACAAAATTTTCTAAAAGAACATGCTTTGCTTGCTTTATTAATTGAAAACATAAAACTTGAAATTGATGAAAATAAAAAGATGAATAAAAGTTTGTAAGCATTAAACACGTCCTTAGCAACTAAACTTGAGAGGTACAAAGATATAAAATGTGTGAAAGAAGCTAAATTTAAATGTGCAAAAGCTTATGGTTTACTTAAGGAAATTAAAGTCAAATTTGTAAAAGCATAAAGTGCGGATGAAAAACATAGAAAACAAGTTCTTACAAAAAAAATACCATTTCTATAATTTCATCTGAAAAAAAGGAACTGAAAAAGTTTTACAAACAACGAGAAGATAAGGAGATTAAAAAGTCATCAGTTTGGAAAAACACGTCAAAGTTTTGAATGACATTGTCTATAAAATCGGCCAGTCAGTTCAAACAAGGAATATGCTTAATTCTAAATGTACAACATCTTTTGCAAAACCTCAGTACCTCAAGAAAGCTCAATGTGCGAAACAATGTGTGTATGATATTGCGTGTAATAGAGATAATCTTGCGAATATTCTTGCTCCCGAAACAGACAAAACAGTTCGTCTTGCCGAAGAAAGTCATTCAAAACAAAGTGACTAAATCAAACCTTTTGATTACACAAAGTTGAATAATATTTACAAAACGTTTGTACCACAAAGGGAAAAATCAGCTGAACAAATTTATTTTCAAAACAATTTGAGTTTTGGTGATTATCCTCCAAAGGAAGTCATTCCAAAAGCGGCTTTTTAGAAACAACCAACTAAGTTAGAAAAACGTTTGTATGAAACTCTTGAGAATAACAAAGTCAGTAAAAGCATGCAAGCCTTTTCTTTTCTTCCACAAAATGTTTCTCGGTTGTCTAATATAATTTTACTTTGTTTGAAATTAATTCGAGATGATAGTTGGATTGTTCAATCTAGTCCTGATATAAAACGTGTTTTAAAACTTCAACTTCAGCCAACCCTTGTGTACATGTCAAAGAATTTGGAAAAATTTAAACAAGCGCTTAAAGAGGAAATGGTGGAAGATCTAAGATATTTTAATTGTCTTGAAAAAGAAGTTGAATCAACGAGAACTTCAAAAAACTCAGTTTTCAAATACAAATGATCGTCTTTTGAAGGAATGTTATTACAATGATCATATATGTACTATTCTTTGTTCTTATGATGCAGATCAATTTGTAGATATAGTGTGTGAATTAGGAGATAAAACTGATCATTGTAAACATCTTGAGACTGAGCTTTCCAAAAAGTCTCACAAATAAGTGAAAATGACTTTGCAAAACTAGAGAAACATTTTATTAATCTTGAACTTGCTTTGAAAAATGAAAAGGAAAAGAATGTTTGTGAAAACTCTTGGGTAAAGTAGTCTTTGATATCAGGGAATAATGAAAAAAGTTTGGAAAATTCAAAAAGATTCCCTGATTGCTAAACTCAATCTTTAAACGCTTGAAATAAATGACTTGAGAGATCAGTTACAAGACAAGATAATTGCAAACGCTAAAATGTGTGAAAGAATGAATCAATTAAAAGAAAGTCTGTGGAAACTAAGTTTGAAAAACCATCAGTTGTTCGACAACCAAATGCATCTAAATTTCACAAACCATCTGTTATGGGTAAACCGACTCCATTTGCATATTCTATTGAAAGAAAATATTTTTCTAAACCAAGGTGAAGGTTGGTTCCCAGAACTAATGAGAAACAAGCTTTATCAAAACCAATCACTACACTGATTTTGCTTGAAAAAGAAAAGGGGAATCGAGTTGAAAAGAACACAAATGTGTTAGCACCAGGAATGTTTAACTTAAACACTAGGACAACACAAACTAGAACACCTTAGTTACCTCAAGACATTAAGAAAACTAACCCACATGTGTCTATTTCTACATGAGTGAATCACAATACTAGAGTTAGCATACCACAACTTAAGAGCAATGGAATGAAAGATAAGGTCTTGCAAAACAATAGTGAAGTGAAGCATAAGATGATGCACATAGAAGACCACTGAATGATTTTTAAAATTTCTAATAAAACAATGTCTGTAACTGCGTGTAATGATAGTTTAAATGCATCGACTTCGAATGTTAATTTTATGTGTGCAACTTGTGGCAAATGTGTTTTGAATGATAATCATGATGCTTGTGTTCTTTCTTATATCAATGACGTGAATTCTAGAACTAAGAAGCCTTTAGCAGTGCCTATTAGTGCTAGTGAACCCACACTAACTGTGAACCTATATGTTGCAACACCTCATAAGAAAACAATTGCTTCAAACTTCCCTATCTGAAAACATAGAAGTAGAGTCAAGATGCTTTATGAGAATGTTAGCAAGACATGTAAATGGTGGTACATAAAACTTACTCCACCAGGATACAAATGGATACCTAAGTCTAGGACTAAAAATGTGAAAACGAGTGTTAGCTTGAATCAAGATAACACATTTAGGTTAACTAATATCTTGGAACCCACAAATGCTAATGGATCCAATTTGTCCAACTTTACATTGTATTCTAATTCTTTTGCAGATGATAGAAATCATCATATTCATCATCGACTTTGGGTGCTCAAAGCACATGAGAGAAATCTCAAGCTTCTAACTAATTTCGTGGAGAAATTTCTCAAAAAGGTGTGGTTCGGAAATGATGAAATTGCACCAATTATGTTATATGGAGACCTGGTTCAAGGAAACGTCAAAATCAAGCGGGTTTATTATGTCGAAGGTCTAAATCATAATCTTTTATCAGTTGGTCAATTTGGCGATGCGGATTTGGAAGTGTCATTTAGAAAGTCAACTTGTTTTGTTACAGATCTTCAGGGAAATGACTTATGGATAATCGTGGATCTAATCTCTATAAAATTGAATTACAAGAATCGTCTTATCCTACTCTAATCTGCTTCATGGCCAAAGCTTCATCAAGTCAAGCATGGTTATAGCATCGTCGTCTCTCACACTTGAACTTCGACACCATTAACTTGCTATCTAAGAAAAATATTATGAATGGCCTTCCTCAATTGAAATACTTCAAAGACCATCTTTGTTCTTCTTGTGAACTGGGAAAAGATAAACGCAATAACTTTAAGTCAAAAACAACCTCAAGCTCTAAAGGACGGTTACACCTTCTACACATGGACTTATGTGGTCCCATAAGGGTAGAAAGTATCAATGGGAAGAAGTACATCCTTGTGATTGTTTATAAATACTTCAGATACACATGGACTTATTTTTTGAGATCCAAAGACGAAACACTGGAGGTTCTCGTCTGTTTTGTCATAATGATTCAAAGAGGACTTCAAGCTTAGGTAAGGATAGTGAGAACTGACAGAGCAACGGATTATCTGAATAAGACTCTTCAAACTTATTTTGCAGAAGAAGGCATTAATCACCAAATGTCAATTACTCGAACACCTGAACAAAATGGTGTTATCGAAAGACGGAACCGTACTCTAGTTGAGGCTGCTCGAACAATGTTGAGCACTGCTAACTTCCACTATTCTTTTGGGCTGAAGCAATTACAACTACATGTTTCATACAAAACCGTTCACTCATAATCCCAAGACACGAAATGACACCAAATCACATAATCAGCAAGAGGAAACCCAATCTTAAACTCCTTCACATCTTTGGTTGCACATGTTACATTGTAAGAGATGGGGAGAATCTAGACAAGATGAAAGAAAAAGGTTATGCTTGTATTTTTGTGGGATATGCTGCCCAATCAAAAGAATTCAGAGTATATAACAAGAGAACAAGAATGACTCTCAAAACCATACATGTCAATTTTGACGAATTAAAAGAAATGACGTTTGAACAAGACAGTTCAAGCCTCACATCACAATGTCTGACAACAACTTCTTAACACAACAGCTTAGGCCCCACACCTTAATGTCAAACAACACTTGAACAACAACATCACGAACCATCAATTTCTACTCATGTTCAAGAAAACCTTCCTTCAGCAGACACTACAGATTCTCAATCAATGTCAGAATTAGAATTGTTGTTTAATCCAATGTTCTATGAATACTTCAATGGGGAGAATGAAGTTGTATCCAAGCCTTCCACTCTCTCTATTAAATAAAATACAACTCAATCTACACCAACAACCGTTGATGCATAATCACCTCAATTGATTATTCACAATACACCTGATCCAACAAGTCCAACTTTACAAGTAGATGCTGAGGAAAACAACATCCAAGCAAAATGCACAAAACATATGAGTTTATCAACCCTTTTGCTACACCGGTAACAGAACTTGGTGAATCAACTTCATGTCACGTTGATTTGTCAAACATGTACTAATTCTACCAACGAAATCCATCTGAGTACCATTGGGTGAGAGATCATCCTCTTGAACAAGTACTTAGAGACCCTTCTAAATAATTCAAACAAGACGAAAGCTTGCCATAGATTATGAATTATGTATGTTTGCACTCACCGTGAGTAAAACAAAACTAAAAAATATCAACGAGGCAATGGCTGATCATTCTTAGATAGAAGCAATACATGAGAAAATTCATCAATTCGAAAGACTTGATGTCTGGGAACTTGTTGACAAACCATTCAGGAAGAACGTCATAGCAATGAAATGGTTATGGAAAAACAAGAAAGATGAATATAACACTGTCATTCGCAACAAAGCATGTCTTGTAGCTAAAGGAAACTGATAGGAAGAGGGAATCGACTTTGAAGAGTCATTCGCACCAGTTGCTCGATTCGAGGCTGTAAGGATTTTCATTGCTTATGCTGCACACAAGTCATTCACTATCTACCTGATGGACGTTAAGACAGATTTTCTCAACGGTCCTCTGAAAGAAGAAGTTTATATCAGCCAGCCGGATGGATTCGTCAATCCTGAATATCATGAGAAAGTCCACCGTTTAAAGAAAGCAATATACGGACTCAAACAAGCTCCAAGGGCGTGGTATGGCGAAATCTTAAAATTCTTGGTATCTAAAGGTACAATAAACCCAACCTTGTTCATGATAAGCTAAGGGGATGACATACTACTTGTGCAAAGTTACGTAGATGATATAATTTTCAGGTCTACAAACCCAACATATTATAAACGTTTTGAAAAGTTAATGCAAAGCAAATTTGAAATGTCTGTGATGGGGGATATGAAATTCTTTTTAGGACTTCAGATCCGCCAATCCCCACGAGGTATCATTATCAACCAGTCTAAGTATGCTTCGGAAAGCTTTAAGAAGCATAATGGATAAGTGCCATAACATTAGTACACCAATGGCTACTCAACATAAACTAGATGCGGACTTGAGTGGAACACCCACAGATCAAACGAAATATCACAGAATGATCGGGTCACTCATGTATCCGACAGCTAGTAGACCAGATTTAATGCATGCAACGTGTTTTTGTGCACATTATCTAACATGACCTACAGAAAAGCACCTCATGGAGGTTATACAGATCTTTTAGTACATAAAGAGGACCATTCATATGGGACTCTGGTACCTGAAGGACTCTGATCACGCAGGTTGCTTAGATACGTGTAAGAGTACATCCGGTGGGATACAATTCCTAGGTGACAAGCTTGTAAGTTGATCGTCCAAGAAGCAGGATTTCACCGCAATGTCTATTGTCGAGCCCGAGTATGTGTCTCTATCTGCCTGTTGCGCTTAAGTCCATTGGATGAGAACTCAACTAACAGATTATAGCTTTCACTTTGATAAAATACCTATGTATTGTGACTCAAAGGCAACCATAGCCATTTCGTGCAACCCGACCCATCATTCTCGCACAAAGCATATCGCAGTCCGATGTCACTTCGTCAAGGAACAACAGGTAGAAAATGGTATTGTTGAATTATACTTTGTCGGAACAGATTACCAGTTAGCCGATTTGTTTACGAAAGCTCTTTCGAAAGAAATGTTTGAGTACCTAGTTGGACGACTCGGTATGAGATGTTTGACTCAACAGAACTGGAGGTTATGGCAAAGGAATTTGCTTGAATATCTATCAAACATCGACCTTGTATATAAATATTCAAAAAGAAAATACAAAAATATAAAACCTAGACAAACAAAATATAAAATCATAAAATTTAAAAAAATCTTCTCGACATTTCTCGTTTTTCATTTATGTCTCGTCGAATTGCGTTTGCTCATCAAGCATAATGAAAATCATAATTTAAACATGAAAGAAAGCTAAAACTTAACATTACAGAAATCTTTGAATTTTCATTTTGTTTATTTTAATTACGAAGTGTTCTTTTTCTTTTTTAAGAGAGATTTGCTTTTTTTTTCATTAGTGGGTAGTGATCGACCATGTTAAGTAGATGGTTTATTGATGAGGACAAGAATCGAAAGGATGCGATTGACAAAAATCACATGAAACGATAAGGGCACACAAAGCAAAATTATGATGTTTGCCTTAGCATTCTGCCTCGGGCATAGATCTTAATAACTATGCTCGAGTTCGAATTTCAGATCTTAATAACTATGCTAAAGTTCGAAAACTTTTATTGTTATATATGAAAGTTTAAGAGTTGTTTAGTGATGTTTCTATTTTTAATTCGTTTAGGTTTATTTTTCCTCAATATTACTTCCCCTATAGATATGGAGTTAAATATCATTTTTATTCATTTTTCGGTCATTAATAAAATTGTGTTTTAAAGTTTATTACACCTTTGAGGTTTTGATTCTTCGTCCATTTAGATTAGGGTTACTCTTAAATTACAGTTTTATTAAAATTTGTTTTCACGTTCTGTGTTACTTATTTTATTCTTATACGTAGTAGCTTAATAAGTATATGAAGATATAAATATTATTGCTATAAAAAATATTAAAAGGACTAGTATATATGATCCTAAATTCGTAATGAAGCTTCACTGTCATCTTTGCGGGACAAATTCCAGGTCCACATTATAATAAAAGAATTGATTTGCACACTCAAAAAAATGATTGAGACACTCTCATCTTTGCATTATATAGTTGTACTAGAGTTCACACAGTGTTTTATCTACTTGTACAATGAATGTCCCAATCAAAATTAAGAGTGTGCAAATCACCCCCCTTATAATAATAGATGTAGATGGTAATTTTCAAACTGTATAAACCATAATACTTCACATTTTTTACTTTCCTACGCCATAATGTTCACGTTCGATATTCGATATTGAATAATATGTATGTGCGACAATCATCTAGAACTAGATATATTCATTATTCTAATACTACATGTTACATCCGAATATTTAACTTTAATTCATAAAGATCACCAAAATAGTGAGAATACAATTACCATATATATCATGTGACTGTATTTTTTCAATATTTTTTAGAAAAACATGTCGGGTGATAAGATACAAACATATCTTAGAGAACAAAGTGTCAACCACCGATCGGGGCTTTGGCTCAACCGATGGTGTCGTGCACCATGGGTAGTGGGTACCATGGCGATGAACCACGTCGGATTGATGCATCCTCCCAGCCATGATACCATGTGCTCTTGGTTCTAATCATTTGTAATTCTAAATATTAAAGCACAATAGCATCATCTCATAATTGTGAATATTACTTTACACTAGTCTAACCGATAATCATTCTTAGTTGGGTGTCGTAACGTTTCATCGGCGCCATCCGACATGGACCCACACCAAAACGCATGCCATGATACCGAGAGGGCCTGACGCCAAAGAATTGGCTTGAACCAAAACAATTTCTCCCTTTTTAATTATTTTTTTCTGATTAAAATGGTTTGTGTGTGTGTGTGTTTCACGCGTTTGTTTGTTTGGAGAATACGATCCAAATTATTATTGTTATTATTTATTTTTTTGTTTTTTGTTTATTTATTTATTTTGAAACATGGGTAAATATTACGTTTTTAATGTATACATTTAAACTACGAAATTTATTTATAAATTAGTACTATAAATGATTAAAAAGGTCCAAATATAATCTAAATATAATGTGATTCTTATATTTATATGTAAGATGTTCTTATATAAATTATTTTTAGTTTTAATGAATGAAAAATTAATTTATTTAAAAAAGTGAAAAATAAAATATAATAGTAAGTTTAAAAAAAAAGAGTGTTTTGAATTAAGCCATGAAAAATATGATTTTTTTTATATGTGAACCAAATTTTTTGTATCGCTGAGATAAGACGTGACATAAAAAAGTGTTATAACTTGAACCATGATACGTATAAAATTACAAGAGGTTTGCTAGAACCACATAATGTTTACAAAGAAACATCCACACAATGATGTGGCAAGACACATGGACCAATTATTACTTTGTTACTCCACTAACTCTTTGTTTCATGACAAATCATCGTGTTACACATTATTTTGTAAAAATTCTTTTGTAAGTATTATCTGGTTGTAGCATTTTTCAAATTACAAATACAACTCATATTAGACTTTTGGGCTTTTGGCTTACCCTAAATATTAGGCCATCGACATTAGACATGTGCAAGTATAGATGACGTAATTTAGTATTTTATTTGTAAGATCTTCTAACCAAAAGCCACGATTCTTAAGTATTAAAATATCATCTAAATACAAGCAAAGATGTCAAAACATTAATGTTTATGTAACGGCAAATACCCAAAATTTATGGTACTTGTATACATGTTTCCTTTACTTGTTCAAACTTTCCCCAAAAAGCATCATCTCATCCCTCTTTATTTGCATCATCAACATTTCCACCCACATAAACCCTCATCACTTTAATCTCATACTGTTTTTGACCCATTTTGTGTTCTTTATAGTTTTGGTCTTTTTTTTAAAGAATAATGGGAGTTAAAGGATTTGTTGAAGGAGGAATAGCCTCTATTGTAGCTGGCTGTTCAACACATCCGCTTGATCTGATCAAGGTGCGGATGCAGCTACAGGGTGAAAATGCTGCATCCGCACCTAAAAGCGGTGCCAATATCCACGTCAAAGGGCCTCCACGCGTGGGGCCAGTAGCCGTGGGTATGCAGATCATCAAGCAGGATGGAGCAAAAGCTCTGTTCTCGGGTGTATCCGCTACTGTTCTTCGTCAAACGCTTTATTCGACTACTCGAATGGGTCTTTACGACATGATGAAGACAAAATGGACAGATCCTGAAACAGGAAACATGAAGTTATGGAAAAAGATTGGAGCTGGGTTGATCGCTGGTGGGATCGGGGCTGCTTGTGGAAACCCGGCTGACGTAGCAATGGTTCGCATGCAGGCTGATGGCAGGCTCCCTGCTGCACAACGTCGTAATTATAAAAGCGTTGTGGACGCGATTTCACAAATGGTGAAAAATGAAGGGATCGGTAGTCTATGGCGCGGTTCATCGCTAACAGTAAACCGCGCCATGTTAGTGACCGCGTCACAGCTGGCCTCCTATGATCAAATTAAAGAAACAATACTCGAAAAAGGTGTGATGAAAGATGGGCTTGGGACCCATGTGACAGCTAGCTTTGCTGCAGGGTTCGTGGCTTCAGTAGTCACGAACCCAATTGACGTGATCAAGACTCGTGTCATGAACATGAAGGTAGAGCCTAGACAGGCTCCACCTTATGCGGGTGCAGCTGATTGCGCCATGAAAACCATAAAAGCCGAAGGTCCGATGGCACTTTACAAAGGGTTTATTCCTACAATATCGAGACAAGGACCATTCACTATTGTGCTATTTGTTACATTGGAACAGGTCCGAAAATTGCTTAAAGATTTCTGATATTGATTTAATTCATTATTATTATGACGATAGATGATTTTGCTATTGGTGGAATAAAAGTTACTCCATAGTTTATTATCGTGTTCATTTATGTTTTATTATATTTATATAGTTGTACTTTTTGGGCAGTAAGTTTAATGTCGTTAGTTTTTGGGGGGTGATTTGCACACTCACATTCAAAATATGCATTAAGCATAAACTGCTTAAAATGTTTGTAAGTTGAGTACTCAATCACTTTTACGAGTTTGCTAATCGCTTCCCTTTACTTTTTACATAAGAATTGCAATAGTTTATATTTCTCTTGATATCTAAAAGTATCACAGGAAAAGATCAACCAATATAAAGTTGATAACAGAATGTTGTATTTAAATACACTACTGTATATAAATATGCTTATTTAACAAATCAACACGTGACTATCACAAATATTGTTGCGTCATGTTGCCGTTTTGTATTTAACAGTTGATTATAGATGTGGCAATGTATCTTTTTAGACTTTGAGAAATCAAAATGACACTGACTAATTTAATAATTTCCACAAAAGAAATAGAAAGATTTTAAGGGTGTTTTGATTTTTCAAAACATGTTATTTCTGACTTTTTTTACACAAAAGGTTTGCTTGCAAAATGTCATAGTCTGAAGATGTCGACAACCATTGTCATTTATTCTTATCTCTTCTATATTTATATGCAAGTCTATATGGTGTGTTTTATTTTATAAAGCCGTGTTGATATTGAAAATAGCAACATTTAATTTATCATTCCTTAAACTTGGAGCATCGCATATATATGTATCGACATTTTTAAAGGCAAATTTTTACAATCTACAGCCTTACACTATCTATCTCATATATATTATCTCACGTACGTCTCTATTTAGACTTAAACTCACAACCTTTTGATTAATACACTCACACGCCACTTGATCGAATGCCTTTTGTAAATATCAAATAAGGGTAAAAGCAATCCTCGACGAGTTTACTCCGATTTTGTACCTTCACAACTACTGGTATTAGTATGCTATCTATAGCGAGAAAATTCTATCCATCAACAAAATATACTTAGCTACTGACAAATTTAGTAACTATTCATTTAAAATCTTAGTAGTAAATATGTTCATTAAACGGTAAAACATAAGAGGTTTTATGGGTTCATGTTATCCGACGAAAGCAAATACTCAAATGTATGCGGCCTAACCGGATATCTTGCGACTGTTTTCGAACCCTTTCTCTGCCCAAACCGAATATGTTTACGTAGTGAGGTTTGAATCTGATATTGACATCATAAGGGTCGTCGGACCAGATTGTTAATATCGTTCAATAATGCTTAGAAAACATTTATAGAAAATCCAACTATGTAGGACAGCATACAATGGGAGTGTAGTCCACAAGAAGCAGCCAATGACCGACATACAAAGGGACCCTCTTTGATGGACAGTTTACCAACCACTCAACTACACCAGCATGCTATTATTACAATCATCTCAGTCTAAACAAATACGTACATAACAGTTGAGCTACAGCCACCACAACTTTTTGTATTTACTACAACGTCAGTAACTTTTTCTTGCTTCTTTCCTTGGGTTTTTAGACAGATGAGATTTGTTTTAGATAGCAAGTTATGATGAAGGACTCGAGGGTTTCAAGCATGATATGTTTTGACAAAGTAAGTTTTTGTAGTTCAACTGAACGTTTTCACCGTGTGGGTTTAACACAATGATTCAACTATTCAAGCGTCGAGGTTAGATGGCCATGGTCACCTTTTTCAAAATTTTGTAATTAATAACTACACAATTTCCGCCATCTTCCAAGAGGGACTAAGATCATAAAGTATTTATAAAAATAAAAGATTGCCCAAAACCAATGAAGGGAAACAATAGCTAAAACCCAAAGTCCCAAAACACTGACTCAACAAAGGACAAAAATAATGACAACATTAACTAATAAGATCCGCAGCATAGACAAAATAAAAGATTCAGATTCAAAACTCCATAAAAATAAAATTGATACATATAGATCTTTTATAAAGCACAATAGTTTAGACAATAACTTAACTCAAAAAACTTCATTTCACCATATTCAACCGTAAAGATGTAGGAGACAGGCTCAACAAAGTCGGTATTATTCACAGATACGCAAACTACTATTCAAAATACAATTCTAAACTGATAAGAAGTACAAAAGTAAAATTCCAGTGACCTCACATGCTAATTCTTTGGTCCCATAACTTGTTGCTTAATCTCTTCAATCTTTGACGCTAATTCATCTCTGTTCCTCTGCAAAACAGAAAAGCAATATAGTAAGCTAAGCATCCAAATCCAATATAAATAATAATACTCATTATGTCATGATGTCATGAAAGCACAATTGCGCAAAGCGCACTCGTTTACGCACCTTAAAGAGCAAGTAGCGTGAGCTGAACCAGATAGAGTAGCCAAGACCAACCACTTCCATCAACTTAGGAAACTGATAACATTATGTTGAGCCAAAAATTTACAATACATGTTATGGTATATTAAAAGATTCTACTTTAGCAAGTGCAAGAACTAAATAACATACCAAAGGTATTTTGTCAATGGCTCCAACTATGGATACAGTTAACCACAAGGCTGAAACACCACCTACAGCAAGTAAAGCGATTGAAAAGGAATCTTGAAGATCCAACTACATAACAAACATAAGCTTGTTATCAGTAAATAATACTCCTCACTACCTACTTATTTGTATATCTGATGGACACATCAGAACTGCTGAAATATACATAAGACTATAAGAGAAACAAAACGAAATAACTTATGGGATTCTAAAATAATATCCACAAGCGGTTTTCTTGACAACCTTAGAAACTTCTAGTTTGGGATGTCATGAAAACTGCATTTTCGTTACGTGCAATGAATTTTAAGGTAAAATAACCTATCTACTCTTTGCCGTTTATCTATTCTGGCACACAAGTAAAATGCTATTTTGTCAATGTTGAAGAGCATTGTAGACATAGACTAATAGTTAGATACGTGGGCTACGTGTATAGTTGACCACTGTAATTTTCAAAGAGAGGAGTCATGTTTATCTATCCATGAAATAACTATATTAATACGCATGCTCACATTTCAGGGGATGTTCAATGAAAAGGTCCTTGTGCTTGTCATGAATCGTTCTCTTTAAAGAGAAGTACAGAAAATGGATCAAAATTAATCTAATCCTGTTGGACTACTGAAAGTACGACTTATCTAACTCTTTCACAATACTAAAAAAGAAAGTCAAGAAGTAATCACATCACCAAAGTATATAAATATTTAACTATTCACACAACTAAGTAAAATATATAATTTATGCAAGACCATGAAAGCAAAAGCATACCTCTACTTTGAGCTTATCCAGAAAATCAAACTGAGGCAACTCATTATCAGCTGCAGCACCATCATTAAATAAACTAAATCCTCCAAACCCACTATTCTCCTCAGCTTGAGCTTCTTCGACCGTCACATCACTATCAGATTCTTCTTTGACATACTGATTAGCTCCATTGTCTGTTTCATCAGGAGTAGATGCTTTTGTCCTATTAAGTCAACTACATCTGGTTCATCTTTGACATATTGGTTTGCACCACTTGATATTTCATCAGAAGCTTTTGCTTTTATAGAAGTGTATTTGTAGTAGTGTAAGCCTGTAAACAAAAATAAGTGAGTACCCGTTTGTTCCCCATGAAACTACAATCTTTTAACGCATAGTCTTTTTCATACTAACTTAATCTAAGATAAAGTGCAACAGCCCTATTTACGTTGCACAATTAAGATCACACCAGCCAAGTCATATAAAACCTTAGCCAAAAAATTTCTACTAACCATATCACTACCAAGCTCGAAATAAAAACTTGCGCTTCCCCGACTAAAAGTAACTAAATGGAACAAAATGCTCTTGAAATACTTGCACTCTTTCATATAATATACTCCCTCCATCCCAAACTAAATTTCCACATCGCCATTGTATTTAAGTGTTCACTTCCAAAATACAACCTAACCAAAAAAAAAAATTCAAAAACAATAAGTGTGCATTTTGCAAGTGGCCATATGATTTGGGACGGAGGTAGTATACCTTTTCAACACCAAACTTATAAATCATATCCTGAACTTCACTAATATAGCCGCATAAACGAAACAGCCATAACTCATAACAAAGGGGGTGTTTGGGTAAGCATATATGATGGGCTTATGAGCTTATTAGCTTATATAACTCAAATAAGCGCAAACCAAGAGTTTGGCTAAGTTTTTACAAGTGGGTTTATGAGGTTATATAAGGGGTTTCCGATAAGCCCCAAAATTGTGGCTTTTTAAGGGGGTTAGGCATTATAACATGCTCCATTACAAATTACAATTTTACCCTATGAGCTAATCCAAACACCTTAGCTTATAAGTTTATTAACCCATGTCCTTTTTGGTCGTCTACCAACATAAGCTAAACCTAATACTTGAGCTTATCAGCTTATTAAACACAACCTAATTTTTTTGGGGTAACCATGGTTTCCGACTTTTAAACACAACCTAATTTAAACACTCAACATGAGCTTATGATAAATAAGCCATAAGTTGCTTTTATAACATAAGCATAAGCCCAATTCACAACCTTAGCCAAACACTCAAGGGTGTTTGGATCAACTTACTTTATGGGCTTAACAGCTTATTGAAATTTAGAAAAGCCGATAAGCTCACTTTTTTGGGCTTATGATGTTAAGCCCGTGGCTTATTTAAACCATGAGCTTATATTTATCCGCTCATAAGCTCAAAAAGGTAAGCTTATCGGCTTTTCCACAAGTCAATAAGCCGTTAAGCCCATAAAATAAGCTCATCCAAACACCCAAAGAAACATACACTCTATACCTAGGACGAACAATAGCTAGTATCCACTACAAGTACCATTTTGCATACTAAAACAATCAAATAACATAATCTTTAAAAATATATCATAAAGATTTCATTTTTCCCCATTTCAGCTAAAGAGTAAATAGGTGAAAATGAGTATGTATACCTTGATTATTGGTAGCAGGTTTTAAAGGCAAAGAGGGTTTGAACTGGTGACTGGTTATTGTTCTGAAAGGAGTTAAATTTGATTTGAATTTTGGGGTGAAACGAGTTGAAGGAGACCAAGTGCAGAGCTCCATTTTTGTTAGGGTTTTAGCTTCTTCTCGCTTAGGGTTCTATAGTTTTCGGTGGATTTTTTAAAAGCAAAGAACGGTCAAGATGGTTCTTTCTATTTTAGAAGCTTTTTCTTTA